>PVJD01013361.1:0-34411 GCA_004026545.1 Mormoops blainvillei
TTTGGAATTAAACTGCACATATAAAAGTATGAAAAATGTACTTTTTGAAGTCATTTTCTAGCATAATACCCAGAATAAAGTGCCATGGAGCCATTAGTAGTAAATTGAATTTTTTGGTATGTAATTTGTACAAAAACTGACAAGTGCGATTCCCCTCGTCCCCCCACCATTTGTCATCGGGCTTAGCGGACACAGAGGTAATCTGCAAGGACAGGCATTTTGATGTCAACTTCAATTGCACACTTCATTTATTTGGACAGGGCGCAGGCAGGCCTCTGTGGCGACATCAGCGCACTGCGAACGAGTTTCGCCCCGGGGCAGCTGGGCCGCGGTGCTGGGGCAGATGTTCTTTTCAGCCTATTCAGTGACCATTCTTGGGAGTTGTTTACTGTTGCCATGGCGGCTTTCATTTCCATAGCAGCAGCGCTGCCGTTTCTCAGAGGAAAATGAATTTAGTTATAAAAGGATAATATTTTTCTCTGTCTCTCTTGTCACCTGCCATCTGTCGACCGGTGGATCAGTAAGGATGCAGAAACCTATGAAGAACTACAGCGATGAAGTGAGGAGTGTTAGTTATTCATTTGGTCCCATATTAAAAGCAGCGGTAGAGGTAGAAGCAAACACTGTGCCCTTAACATCGTCACTTTAATTTTTTGACACGTGTTAAGTGTATGTTTTTAAATGCCTTCACCACCTCCACTACCACTGTGTACACACACACACGCGCGCACGCGCGCGCACACACACAAAATCTCGTGCAATGCAATTTACATTCCGCTGACAAACGGAAATGACCAAACGTCTTGTTTGCAGCTCACCAGATGCAGGTGTATTTAATGCTTTCTCTTCTTGGTGCTGTGAGCTTCCTCAGTTCATTAAAGATTCCTGTGGCTGAACTTCCTCCTGTCACCCCACTCTCCTGTGCCTGCACCCCAGGGGTACGAGCTGTGCAGGTGCATAGATCAGCAAGTTTTCAGGGACATGCAGTGCAAATTACGAAATTAGCAAAATGAGAAGAGACCATGCTTTCTTTTAAAAAAACTTAGGAACCTGCCCCTTAACTCTCATTCTAGAATACCTTTCTTCTTCTCAAATCCAGGTGGGAAGAATGGCACCTTTGGGATAACTCATCTAGTCTCTGGATTTCTTTTTTCTCTGTTGCATTCATAAACTGTAACATGCAGGGGGAAAAAAACCAGACACACACACTGGCCCCGTTGTAAATAATGTTATTTATTGGTTGATTTTTCCAGATCCTGACATTGATGCTGCCAGTGCCATGATGCTTTTGAATACTCCCCCTGAGATACAAGCAGGTTGTGAGTAGATATTTCTATAGCCTTCAGCACCATAGTTTGTGAACTTAACCTTCTCATTTATATACCAGGCCACAGGAAGAACTAATGCTCAAGCAGAACTTCCCCTGTCCAATCCCTTTAAAACGACCTAAGCGCATGGTTACATGCATCTACCTGTAAACATACAGCCATGCACAGGCACGAATGAATGAATGCTCAGGTATGTTTCCAAGATGACAAAGTTGTAATGTAATTTCAGGGCTTGAGACGTGGGGGAAGGGAAGCAGACCCTACAGTAAGTCCCAGTGGAAAGGCCTTCTTTGCGGCTGCCTAAATTGCCCTCGTGAGTTTGTGGCTTCTGCAGGAAGATGCTACCTGGGGCCAACTTGACAGTCATGGATCGAGCAGAGCCCATTTTTAGAAATTACTTTCCCTTTGGGGATCTCATCAATTGCAGACCGGCACGATATAGATGAGAGGAGAGGGAAGCCTGGCAAAGGTGGGCGCTGTGCAGGACCTTGGAGTAGCCTTGAAACAGACCCCCATGGCGCCCCCAGTGCCACGCCACCAGCCTTCCAGGCTACCGTGGAGAGCAGGGCCGGGCTCGGTTAGCTAAGCAGAGCCCTCGTCATCTGTGGGCCGTTGAGCGGTGTCAAGCTTGGGACAGCTCTTTCCCTTCCTCGAACTTTTCTATCCACCACCTAGTGTTTCCTTTCCTCACGTCTAGAGCTAAACCACCACAGTTTTAGAAAGCTCTTCTTACCAAGTGATGAAAAGTGACCTTAAATGGAGACATCTGTCCCCTCTTCCCCCGAACCCCATTGAGCAGACAGCCAGCTTGTCCCCCTGGGCCTGCTCAGCTCAGCTCAGCCTCCGGACCGTGCTGCACTGCAGCGTCCTGTCGAGAAAACGTGCGGGCCCCACCCAACACCAGGGGCTGGTGTCCCCCTGGCTCGTTCTTATGGCCTGGCCTTCACCTCCTCGGTGCCTTGGCTCTAGAAGGACCGCGGGGCCCCCTGAGCAAGGGGAATCCCCCCCACTTTTGGAGTTGATAACGCTTCCCCCAGAAGACAGTCCGGCCGCAGACACACAACAGGTTGTCTCTTGTTAGCAGTGGCGTGGGGTGGAGCTCCAGACCGTCCTTCCCAGCCCTGCACTTACCACAGGGTTCCTCCCCACGGCATTAGAAGGTCTGACTCCGTTTTTTCTTTCTTGTTCCTTTTTTTAAAAAGAGACCCAAAAGTTACAGCCAAACATTCTCAGGGGGGACTGCCCCCCTGCCAGGGGCTGCTATGACCCGCTCCCAAAGGTGCAGAATTCTCAGGCTCTCTGTGCTAACCTGAGACACGTAGCACTTGAAAGGGCAGGCTTCCCACGCCTCTGGGAGGCGAGCACCTCTGCTCAGGAGATGTGGAAGAGGCACAGTCCCGCAAGGAGCAGCTAACCTGCAGTGTGGTGATGTGTGATGTGTGAAGTTACAGAAGAATATTTTTTAAAAGCTCCACTCTCAGATGCCATTGCAGAAAGAGTACAGACCACATTATAATCAAGTTACGGTCTGAAATGATTTCTAAAATCAAGTTGCCTGGGTCAGCACGGGTGGGGGGGAAACATGCTGATTGCATCAGAGCTGTGTAAGATTCCAGTACCTTCCTTAGCATCCAGCCACTGTACGCAATGATCATGGGTTTGAAAAAAGCACTTTTGGTGAACTGGAATAGTGAAGTTCAGAGGGAAAAGGCGAGGGGATTCAGTCATCAACAGATGCTCGGCAGCTTCCATAAAGTCCGTGCCACTGGATTCTTGGCCACGGGTCGAAGAGGAAAAAGGGTTTTCCTGATTAGTTGACAAGTTAATGGTTTTTAATGCTCTCATGACTAAATGAACGTCTCCCCTCTCCCTCACTGTAACACTCACACTATAAGTAATCATTTTTTTCAGGATATCTATAGCCTTGTTTACTTTGCAAAGATGGATTTGAGGTTTCCAAGCCCAGTGTTCATGTGTCGAAGCTGGAGGCTCGTTTTTAGGAGGCCTTTCTCCCTCACTCTCACCGCCGTGAGCACCCAGCACCGCCTTCCCAAAGGCCTCAGGCTCGGGGCTCCAGGGAAGGTGGGGGCCGGGAGGCCCACAGACATCGTGGAAGGAGAGCAGAGAAGCACACTGAAAGGCTTGAGAGAGGGTGATGACCCCACGGGCATCTTCACCGGCCCTTCTGGCCCCAAGCCCTAGTGGAGCCCCCTTGTGGTCAAGGTGCAGTGTAGTCAGCGGGCTGTGCCGGCCCTGGAGGTCAGAGCTCCGTGTCAGCTCCGTGTCAGCTCCGTGTCTGCTCCGCGCACTCAGGAAGCTGAGCCGGCTGCCCCGCAGCCTCCCAGCGAACAGTCCCAGGGAGCTGCATCTCCACGCCCTGCGCTCACTTCACTGTATTCTGCGTCCCTCTTCCTTGGCCTCCCTTTGTTTCCACGTTACGTGGCCCATGTTGCCGAACTTTTCTCACCCTGGGATTTGATGCACGACCTTGTCTCCCAAGTGGAGAAGCTCTAGAGACATAAAATGCTGACGCCTCTGTCCCCACTCAGCGGGCTTTGCCCAAGGCCTGGAAGGAGTGAGAGGGGACCCTCAGCAGAAAGGTTCAAAGGCAACAGACGCCCAGGCAGCCCGGTAGAGCGTGGGCAGCCTGCCTCACGGTGTTTGCGTGCCTGCGTCCCCGTGTGGGTGCGGGCATGCGTCACCAGGCTCGGGTCCTGCCGCTGCGCAGGTCGGGGAGTGTGGGTTCTGATCCGGCTCTTCCTAGAGCCTCCTGGGCTCGCCTCCTGGGCTGTCGGATGCTCCTGTTTGGATGGGGCTACCAACTTAATCAGCCTGCCACTCTTTCTCCCAGCTGTGAAAGGGTGGTCTGGATGTCTTGAAAGGCTTTTCCTTTGTCATTACCCCTTGTGGCCACCCCACTTCAGGTCACCAGACCGCAGCCACTTAGATCTTTTCCTCGCATCCTGCCCTTGTTCAGCGTCTGCAAAGCTAGCTCGGGCTGGCAGACCGGCCACAGCCCAGGGCCATGCAAAGGAAATAACTCACGGAGTTTGTGAGGACCTCAGTCAGCCAAGCCCCTGGGTCTCTGGGGAGTCCCATGCTGCCCCCCTAGGGAGCTCAGCAAACCATGTGTTACTTGACCCCTTCGGCCTCATAGCAGCCAGTGCTTCCCTTTCAGTGAAACAGCAATGGGCGCCTGATAAAAACCTTGGGCTTCAGCATTCTGTCGTGTGCCGTGCCCGCCCGCAGCACTGGCGGTGGCATTCTCTTCTTCACACTTCTCCAGTTTGCAGCGTGGGGAACCTTCTGCAGGAGCGCTGTGGTGTCTCCCAGGCTGGATAGGGCACTGCTTCCAGAAAAATCAGTGCAGAGCATGGCTGCCTCCATAGCTCTCAAACTTTGGGTTACGCATCTAGTCAAATCCATCCTCCTCCCCCCCCCCCACCCAAAAGTGGCTGTGTGGACTAATTTAAGCTTCTACAGTCTACTTAAGTACTGGCTTTGCAGTCCCCTTTGACAAGCCCTGTGAGTCATCTTGAACCCCAGTGGAGGAACTGTTTAGAAGCCAGGAGAAGTCAGATCACCATTACTCATCTTCAAAGGCTTATATAATCCCCGGTTGGAATGTTCCCAGGGAGGACTCCACGTAAACAAAACAACAGAACGGGTGCGTTCCGTACCCTCTCTGGAACTGGGGGAAGTTTCAGACACCCCAGGCCTCGGGGAAGAGAGACAACCAGGAAGGCGGCTTCCCCAGCATCCTTCCAAGTAAGCAGGTGCAGGGAAAGGAAGGATGGTAGATCACCTGGCCGCTCAGCTTACGGCCTCTGCTAGCATTAGCCAGGGCTGCCCTCCAAAGGCAGCCGTAGGAGCTCAGAGGTTAATTTTAGAAGCTGTGAAAAGCAAGGAAGCAAAGCATCAGGGGGGAAGCTGGGGTGGGGAAGTGCAGGCGGCAGGGGGCACAGTGTGGAGGGAGGTTTGCCTTGCGCCATAGACTTTTTTTAGGTCCTCAAGATGATCACATTCAGATCACAGGGAATGGTGCTGCGTGATTCGACTCTCTTTTGGGTGTGAGTGTTGCTTCCTTGCTGGGTAAAAATAAGACAGTTTTGAGTCAGTCCGTTAACTTGAGAGAGAGCGGTCGATCTGCTCTGCTGCTGATGTCTTTGGCACCTGGTTCCAGCAAGTTGAGAGTCTCAGGTGTGTGTCTTCTCGCCTGTCAGCACCAAATGATGTAACAAAAAGGGATGGTGCTAGAGGCCTGTGCTTTTCCAGTGAGAGCCACAAACCCAAGCTACAGGTTGATTTTAAATGTCCAGTTTCTTTTTCCACCTCTTCTCTGGCTGGAGCCTAGATATAACTTAGTACATTGGGTGGTGTGCACGGGCTATAACGCAGCGATCCCCAACCTTTTTGGCACCAGGGACGGGGGCGGGGGTGGGGGGGCAGGAGGCAGAGCTCAGATGCTCACCTCCTGCTGTGCGGCCGGGGCTTGTTAGGAACCAGTGCTGTCCGTGGCCCAGGGTTTGGGAATCCCTGTTGTAAATGGCTTGGGCTTTTAGTGTTTCGATATAGACTTTGAGGGAAACACAGAGTACCAGGAATGGAAAGGGAGAAGTGCTAGTTGAGCAAAGGCCCAGGCATGGACCTGATGCCCTTTCAAGATCTCAGAATCAATGAAGTGGCGGAGCACGGGCCTCGGAATGCCCTGCTCGCCCGTTGCAGACTGCCCGGGATTCGTCTTCACGAGCCTTGTTCCCGACCCTCCGGGATGGAGACAGAAAGGAGAAAGGGGGAGGGAACCGTTCAGGGCCCCGGCTGGTTTCCGGCAGTCGGCGCAAATAGGCACACATCCCACCGTGCCCAGCACTGCCAGCGATAAGGGCTGAGAAATGCCAGCGCTGGCAGAGGCTGCGATCGGCTGCCGCTCATTTGAGAACAGGCTCCAGGATGCAGCGGCAGAGCCTGGTTTCCCTGCCAGGAGTCTTGTGAGGCTCAGGAAAGAGCTCAGGGAAAGCCTCTGAATGCTGCGGGGCAGCTCTGTCCCTGAGATGCTCTTTGAAGCGAATACAGCTCGTTAATCAGGGTGATGTTGTAATGGGTGCATGCAGAGCTAGGGGTAACTACAAAAAGCACCAGAGGCTGGAAGCATGTCCCTGTGCCCTGACCTCATTCGACCCTGTGCCTTACAGGTAATTAAGAGGGGGCTAGAGAGGTGAGACGGGATGGTGGGAGGATGAACGTGCGGTGATGCTGATGAGGAGCTTACGTGATGGGCCGGCCTCTGAGCTAAGCAATTTATATAATTTCTCTTACTTAATCCTCCAAACTGTTCCTGTGAGGCCTGTTGATGCGTGGTTCACAGGGGAGGAAACTGAGGCTCAGAGAGGTCACGGGACTTGCCCAAAGCCACAGCACTGTGGTGGGACAGGACTTTGGGTGGATTCCTTGTTGTCCCGCATGTCCTCTTAACGACTGCGGGGCACCTCTTCCACAAAGGCTGCAATGAGATGGGCCTCAAGAACGTGGTGTCCGGCAGGTGCTGCGGGAGGGCCGGCTTCCTCAGTTTCCCTTCCTGTTGGGCCTGCCCCTGGTGCTTCAGGGCTCTGGGCATGGGCCGCTGTCCTCGGGGCCGCGTTCCCTTATGACTGGCAGATGACTCACCGGTTATGCAGAGTCCCTGAGAGCGTGTGCCTTGGGACTCCCACCTGCTCTCGCCACATCCCGGGGCTCCCTGGTCCTGTCCCAGGGTGACTGGCAGGTCACGGACAGGGGAACAGAAGCCACACAAGAGCTGTTGTTGCTCTTTCGGCAACTCTGTGACCAGGAAGATGGCCAAGTCCTTCCAGCATAGTCTGGGTTTGGTCTTATTTTACTCTGTAACGGGCTTTCGGCTCACCTGGAAGGGAGGGAGAGAAGGAGGGAGGGAGCACGGGCCTCCCTGGGCTCGCTCTGTGGGATGTCGAATGTGTTGGTGATGACAATAACACAGATAACTGATGGGCAGTTTTCTAAATAATAGTGCCTTTATTTTATTAACTCAGGTCTCCAAATACTCTGTGCAATAAAAACCATTTTTTGGCCCCATCTCACTTAAGTAGCTTTTTCAGGGGGCACGGGCAGTAAATGCTAGAGCAGGGATGCAGACCCAGGCCGTCCGACGCCGGAGCCTGGCTCTCAGCCACCACGCACCTGAGACCGCGGTCCCCTCCGCACACCGCACTGGTTGTGTCAGGAGCCATGGGATAAAGTCCAAACGCATCTCCTTCCTGCTAGAACTGGGTGCTTTAGCAAAATTAGTTTTGGGGTCCTGTGCGCAGTGTGCTTTTTGTCACTTTCAGGCCCTGTGTGTGTTACTTCTTTGCCTCTGGAAGTCTCCCCAGAGACTGCTTGCTTTGGGGTTAGGTGTCTCCATCCTTCATGCACACAGGCTTCCCACCCCAGCACTCAGCTTTGTGTATTTTCCCTGCCTCTCCTTCTCTGTCCGTCCCACGTAAGTGTGGTGGCCCCATGTCCCCTTCACCTGATACATAGGCAGGTACTTATAAAAGACTTAATCCATTCGTAGCTGTGACCTCTGTATGGGATGGTCATAATTTTTACTGGCAAGAATTATCATTGGTACGGGTTTTAAATATTTATCAGGTGGTCTGTTCCATCAGATTCGCTCTCTGCTCTTGATGAGATCCCTCATGACTGATACCGTAGGTCGTAGCAGAGTTAGACGGAATCTGTAGTTGTCTGACCATTTTGAGGAGAGTGCCGTACAGCAAAATAATTGAAACACCCTTTACCTCAACCCCTAAAAGAAACAACGGCCTGGGCTTTCAGACAACATATAGGTACTGCCCGGAGCACCTGTCTGCACGCCCCAGGGTTCTGCTGGGGTTTGCATGTCTTTCCTTGAGAATTCTTGGTATTTTTTTCCCCTATATTTTCTTCTCAAAAGTTTTTTGACATTCTTATATTTAGGTTTATGATCCAGTTCTAATTAACTTTCATATGTGGTTAGGATCAGGGTTCATTTTTTTTTCCCCCAAAAAGACTGTCAGTTGTTCTAATTCTCCTTTTCCCCATGGCGTTTTCTCAATACTTCTGTCAAAAACCAGCTGACCACAGGTGTGGGGGCATCTAGTTTGTTGCATTGATCCCGGTGTCTATATGTCAGTATACCCCGGCCGTGTAGCCTTACAGGACAGCCTTGACAGCAGGTTGTGTGAATCAGGTAATATAAATTTTAGACACTCTTTCTTACAGAGAACTCGTCAGCTAAGCCAGGTGTGGTAATCAGCTGCAATACCATCACATTATAACAGGTTTCATGCTTTTAAGAGACTTGGTGGGGCTCCTGACTTAGATGATCTGTTATCTGAAATCAGGCTAATAGTGAGGCACAGGTAGGAGTTGCCGATCTGGCTAAGCCCACTCCCGCTATTAAATACGGCAAGAGGCAGCACTAGGAGCACTGACTTTAGGCACTAGTTTCAATTTTTATCTCCCACCCCTACCTTTTGTAAAAGCTAGTAGCAAGAGCCTCCCACAAACCGATAAGACAAATGGCAAAAATGCTAGCAAGAGCTCCAGGATGCCCGAGCAGTCAGCCTCTACAGTTATCCCATATCCTAGAGTGGACATTCATCCTACGTGGTGAAAGGTTTGGAATATTTATGCAAACATGCTCTTAGAGACCTAAAATTTGTACGAGTAAAAAGTATGTATGTGTTTTATAAAAAGTATTTGTTCTGTACAAGAAAGACCAGCTTTAAAAATGTAATACCCAGAGTAGTTTCCATTTTGGAATATATGATTTTCTAGATTTTTTTTTTTTTTTTGCGTCGTGGTCTTTGAAAAAGCACAGTTTGTTCACCTTGTTTCTGTATGAAACTGTGCCAGGAGCTATGGGAACCCAGCCAGAGCTCGGGGTCTCTTAGGGTGCTGACAGCAGAAGGGGTCTTAGTGAACACCATTCAGAGGGGGAAGAAGAGATTGTGGGCCGTACACAAAGTCACATGAGAAGAACTGAAGTTAAATCCCAGGTGGACCTGTGTTCTCACTCGTGGCCCCATAGACAGACGGAGGCATGCTGGTAGGTGTGGTAAGAGTATTAGTTTGAACCACATGAAACTGCTGTTTTGCAGGCAAGAAAAGTCCAATATCAGGGATTTTCTGGGGAGGGGGGTGGGTTGCCCTGTTGTGTAAACCCTCAGACAAAACCAGGTGGACGTGAAGCCACTGTGAGCTTGTGTGGAAAATGGACAGGTTCTGATGGGCACCAACAAGAAGCATGGCTTAGGGTAGGGTAGGTTGGTTAGAGAAGGTGGAATGTTGAGGGCACCCAGGAGATTGGCTTGGGGAGAAGCTTCAAGAAGGAGCAAGGTGGGCATCCAGAGTGGGCTTCGGTGATTCTGAGGCACAAGCCAGAGCCTTGCCGTCCTGCCCTTCATCCCCAACAAGAGCACCGAGGCCGTCCTCGGGCAGCGGGGATACTGGGGGGATGAGCTGTGTTGTGAGCACTGAGGTGCCAAGTAGCTTGTGAAACCAGCTCTGCTGCTATTTCTGGCCGTCTTTCCCCCTTTCTGGACTAAGGACGGAGAGAAGGATGTTCTCAGCCTCTGACCGTGCCTGGAGAAGCAATGGTGGCGGGGGGGTGCTTTTGTGTGGTACCCACATTCAGTTGTCTCCCAGTTCTTGAGACCTTGATAGGGACTGACTGGTGACAAAAGCTTTTGTGTATTTAGTAAGTGCAAGAAAGTAGCGTTTGAAGCGGCTGTAAGCTATCGGCCTGACCTGGCTGGCCGAATCTCTCGAACTGTGGTGTCTTTCCGTCTTTCTGTCTGGCTCTCGACCTCTTGAGCTCTGTCTCTGTGTGAGGTGTGTGTGTTTCTTCGCCTCTGCCTGCTCTCCGTGCCTCTGACTAGCTCTCTGCTCTTTTTCTTTCTCCCTCCATCCAAACTTTCTGACTCAGAAGGGAAATCTTCACAGTCGAATTCACGTGCGGTGTGTTTTTCCTTTTTGCTTTTCCAGTTCCCCCAGGAGTGATACAAAACGGAGCGCGGGTTCTCAGCCGAGGGCTGTTTCCCGGAGTCCGGCCATTGCCAATCACTCCCATCGGAATGACGGCCGCCGTGAGGTAAGGGAGGCGCATGCTGGGCACGGCCCGCCTGAGGAGTGGGAAGGGCATCGTGTGTCCAACGGGGGCCACTTGACAGGATGGAGAGAGAGACCCAGGCTCTAAGTAGTCAAGACAATGAGCCTGGCTTGGGTGCTTAAAAATCAAAGTAACTCCCAGGGGCCCCAATCTGATGCCAGCTCATCCTTCTCAGACTCCCAGATTACCCTGGTCTCCCTGAGATGAGGAGATGAAGATAAATCGCGTAAAGATTTTTGGTTTTCTTTTTTAATTCCGAGAAAGCAGGCTGAGGTGGGTAGAAGGAAAGGGGGAGCACGTCTTCCGTCAGATTCCAGGCCGCCGGGCCTGGCTGTAGACACGGCCCTCTCACCGGCCAACCCGGTGGCTTCGGGCGGCTGTCTGATCTCCCTGGGCCTCGGTTCCCTCCTCCAAGAAGCTCCTCCGCCTCCTGGGAGGGGTTGTGATGAAAACCAAATGCAAAATCGTGTGTGACGTGTGCTTCGGCACGTGGTACCTAAATAAGGGGTGGCATCGTTTCCCTGCCTCCAACAACCAGGTCTGTCACCAAACCAGCTGAACTCTTCCTTGGGAGAGGTTTTTCCCCCGTCCCCTCCCCCCACCGCCAGCCCAGCCTAGGGTCCGCTGCCAGCTGAGGACCTTTGCGTGTGCCAGCGTGGATGCCGCTCCTGTGTGCCCGCTGCACCCCTGCCCACCTACCGCTACCAGGCTGAGCTCCTGACACGTGACTCTCCCGCCATCTGCGCAGCCTCCCGCGTCTCCCACCACGGCACCCAGACATCCTCCGTGCCCCCGTCCTCCCGTCTCCTGGAGCCAAATGTGTTCCCCAGATACTCTCAGTGTTTGCCCACCCTGTTCAGCCAGTTTCCTCCGTTTAGAATTCCCTTCGCCTCCACACACCGGGCAGCACATCCTTCAAGACCCCTCACAAACACGATCCCTTCACACACCTTTTCTGAACACAGCCTCGGGTCCAGCATCAGGCCCACTTCTCTTTTCTTTGAACCCATAAACCTCATGCTTTGGTTGTGTCCCTTTGATGAGTGACCCTGTATGGTAAAATGTCTCTGTCTCCCTTGTCCCGAGTGGTCTGCTTGCCGAGGACAGAGGCTGGGTGTCGCTCCTTTGACTGATGCCTCAGCACACTGCACAGTGCTGGGCCCAGGCATAAGCCTAGAAAAACACCTGTCACACTGAGCTGCATCCCTTCACAGCATCGTCTCCTTTTTTCCTGCACTTGCAGATTAAGTGCCCACCCAAAGGCCATTTTGTTTTCATAGTGTTTCACATCCCAAAGGAAACTGACTCGGAAAGTCCCCTTAGCTGGGGCCTGCGGGAGCCGCAAGGTTCAGCACCCTCCCGTGGATCAGCTGCGTGGGGCTTCTCCACACGCGCGTGTCTTTTAGTTTTTCCAGCAAACCAGCCAACTTTGGCCAGGACAGAAGCCACTTATCTTCAGGGCAGATGCTGGTGTCTGGAACCTCATAAGGCGAGAACTTGGAAGGAATTAGACTAGTAATAGAAGTATAAAAGTACTTATTATTTCTGCTAACCCGACGTGGTGACACTTTCCAAAAATATATGGAAAGGGTCTTTTTGTCCAGTCCCTTTCCTTGTCGTTCTCAGATCAGTAGTTCTTGAGTCCATAAATGGTAAGCCTCTTTCATGGAACCAAACTGTCAATGCCTTTTCTTCACATTATGAGAGACTTACTCTGTTTTCCGTTCTCTCTTAAAATCTTTTCTGCCGCACCTCTCAGTTTGCCTGGTTGGTTGAGAAGGCTTTGCGACCATAGACTGTTTTCCCATGGAGCAACAATCCATTTCCATTAGCAGATGCTAAGCACAGACTACCTGTTGCCACCTAGAGCTCCCCTGGGTGCCCTGCAGGACAGTGTCCATGTGGGTCCAGCCGTCCCTGCGGGCAGGCACAAAAGAGCCAGGCAGGGAGACGGGGACGATCCTCATTTAAAGTATTACCTTCGTGGCATATATTATTGCCAATTTTACTGACTCATACCCTCAAGAGGCATATTTAAAGACCTGATTTTTTTATTTCTGGTTAGAAGATACCAAAGCACTACAGTAAAAGAAGGAAGCCTTGTTTCTGGTTAAAAACCAATTACCACTCACCCAGTCAGAAAACACAGTAGGTAATGGGCATTCAGACAGAGAGACTTTAATGAAAAGAACCGATGACCAGGTAGAAAAGTATTAACCAAGTAACCGGCAGGGTGAAAGGAGAGTCAAGGTGGGGGGGGGGGGGGGGGGCGGGGGGAGCCCTTGCAGGAAGCCTCCCCTGGGCTAGGGAAGCCGGGAAGTGGTGGGGTGGTTGCCTTTGAGCTCAGAGGTGGGACTTTGGGAGGACGAGCGGGCCCTCTGGAGCCTCTGAGGGAACAGGAAGGAATTGGTTCTCCAAGTGCTGGAAGAACCAGAGTGGGTTCAGCAGCTACTACAGGAATGAATTGCCGCTGTGGCGGGGAAGTGCCCCGGAAGGAGCATGTCCCTTCTTCCTCCCCCCACCCCAGTCTCTCTGGGGCGCCTGTCCCCCTGTCATCTGAGCCCAGCGTGGAGCCAGGCTGCACAGCCCAGCCCCAGCCCCTTCGTAGGAGGGTGGGCTTGGGGCTGAGTGACAATAGCTTCATAATGGCACCACTTGCTCAAAGCCTGCCCACTACCAAAGCCTGCGTAGGCTAAGAATGACCTTCCTGGGATCATAGGAGTTTGGAGCAGAATCATTTCAACCAAGTTCACAGAAACTAGACTAGTTATCACTGGACTAGACATATAACCAGTTTAAGAAAGCCATCATGCCTTTCCAGCACAGTGTTCAAACTCTGCATCTCCCACCCCAGCTTTGAGAAAAATTGGTCAGAGATGCGTTTGTTGCAAGCTCTGTAAGGTCAGCGACCCTTGGTATTAATACCTTTGCCCTCTTCATGTCCCCAGTGCCTGGCAAATAGTAGGTACAGAGATGCTTTTAGAAAAAAGTGAACATAAACGTAGCTACATAGCTGTTTGCAGAATCGGTGTGTGTGTAAAACTCATTAAGAACTGTTTGGGGGAGAAAAATCTTGTTTTGCTCCTTCACATTCATGGTAATTTAAATGTCTTTTTAGTTTGGCCATGTGTCAGTTGAACCAAATTCAACCGAGGATAAAAGGAAAACAGTCTAACAGAGACTAAAACAACAGCAAATGTCCCCTGCCAGACCACGTGGAGGCGACCCAGGGTGCCTGAGGGTGTGCAAATGTTTACGTGGGTCGCTGTCCCTGTCAGTTCAGCTGGGGCCGGAGGGAGGGCCCGAGACTCATTAGCACCCACTAAGGACCAATTTCCTACTCTGCTTTGTGTGACAGGTTTTCTGTGTGAGTCTAAGCGACTTCTCCTTAAGTAAAAATATTTGCCTTTCAGGGATTTTTTTTTTCCTCTACTGAGTGGCAAAGGCCATGTTTGTTTGTCTTAACTCTGAAACCATTATTGACATAGATGAAGTGTTACTTTTATTAGCTGATCATTACACAGCTTGTATTTGCTGGGTTCCTTTGCATATAATTATGATGTGAAATCTCCTTGTAAGAGTATCTGTCAATAGTGTAATTGACTTTACAGTGTTGACTTTTTACTCAATAACCTCAGAGATTGGCCCATCCTTACATGTTGGAAACCTGCGTATTTTTAAATCTGCCTGGGTGTAGAGTCCTCAAGACACATTATCCTTAAAGTAACTACTCACCTGTCCAAGTTTTATACCTGTCCTTTCCCAATGAAATTTCTTTTCTTTTTTTTTTTTTAAGATTTTTATGTATTTAATTTTAGAAAGATGGGAAGAGAGGGAGAGAAACATTGATGTACAAGAGATACATTAGCCATCAACCAGTTGCCTCCTGCACACCCGTAACTGGGGACCCGGCCCACAACCCAAGCATGCACCCTGATCAGGAATCGAACCAGCGGCGTGCCAGCTCTCAGGCCGGCACGCCGTCCACTGACCCACACCAGCCAGGTCTGTCAGTGAAATTTCTTACAGAGACTATATTGACTGGAACAAACAATTGGACCCCTAGAAGAGCTGTTTCTGGCTCTTAGGAAATGGGAGCTCCAGGTTTCTTACATTCACAGCATTATGGGTTGCCTCCCAGGTAGGGACCCTGGATCTGGGCCACCTTACTTTCACCACTTAGGGTTCTTTTTGACTTCAAGTAACTTCTCAGGTGGCAGAGAAGAATTAAATGTCCAGGGCTTGCGGGAGAAATCAGAGAGAACTGATGGGAGCAGGGCCCTTCGTATTACAGTAGAGCCCAGGAATTGAACACACACACGAGCATGGGAACTAGGTTTCCTGGATTTGGATCCTAATGTTTTGTGGCCTTGGGCAAGTGTACGTGGAAAAATCAGCGCCTGCCTCATGGGTCGTTTAAATTAACAGTGACGTGCCTGGCACATAGTAGGTATTATGTAGCTGTGTGATAAATAAGGTGGAAAAAGAAACAACCCAATTCAGAAATGGGCAAAGAACTTGAATAGACTCTTCCTCCAAAGAAGATTTACAAATGGTCAGTAAGCAAGCACATGAAAAGACGCTCAACATCTCTAATCATTAGGGAAATGCAAACCAAAACTACAGCAAGGCACCACCCCAGACCCTCTCGGATGGCTCCTGTCAGAAAATAGCAGACGTTGATGAGGATGCAGAGCAGTTGGAACCCTTGTGCGCCGTGAGTGGAAACGTAAAATGGTGTTGCCACTGTGGAAGCTGGTGTGGAAGTTCCTCAGGAAATTAAAAATAGAATTACCACGTGATCCAGTAATTCCTCTTCTGGGTACATACCCAGAAGTATTGAAAGCAGAGTCTTAAGGAGATGTTTGTACACCCATGTTCATAGCAGTTCATTCACAGTATCTAACATGTGTAAGTGACCCAAGTGCCCATCAACAGATGGAGAAGCAAAATGTTGTATGCACACACGTGGAATATTACTCAGCCTTAAAAAGGAAGGACGTTCTAACATATGCTACAGTACGAATGTACCTCGAGAACATTCTGTCGCGTGAAATACGCCAGTCACAACAAGACAAATACTGTATGAGTCATCAAAGTCATAGAGATGGAAAGTAGAACAGTGCTTGCTAGGGACCAGGAGGAGAGAGAAATGGGGAGTTACTGTTTTAATGGGTATAGGGTTGTTTTACAAGATGTAGAGTTCTAGAGATGAATGGTCGTGATGGTAGCATGGTATAAATTATTAAAGTCCGGGGTGGGGGTGGGGAATACAATTAATAATGTGGAGAGCTTCGCGGATTTATCCAGCCCACACTCCCTAGACCTCTCCAGGTTGCCTTTCTGGGTGCTTCAGGCCCCAGGAGAACAAAGTTGGCCTCTTAACGCTTCCTTCAGGACATTTACGTATTCCTGGCAAAACCACTGGTTTGGAGGAGCGATGGCAGGAGTCAGGACCCCAAGTCTAAGCCATAGCATGTTATGGAATTATAAGGAAGTTCCATGTAATCACCATCTAGGGCTGCTTGGTTTTATTTGAATCTCTGCAGACCTCAAGTGAAAACTTCAATTCCCGTGGAACATGAAGCAAGTCAGGAATTAATGGTCCTATTATAATAAAAAACATTAATATTTAAGGCCCTGTCGTCAAAACAGCCATCAGGAAAACCTATCTATCAGCCTAAGATCTACTTGAGATTTTTGTAACAAGTTTAGGAAGCCCGCAGCCTTCGGCATTCAGGTTGGGTGGGGCCTGATAATGCAACTGGAGGGGAAATTTACCTCTGAACCCTTTTGGTGCAGTATTTTGCTTTGCTTTTAAAGCCCGCACATCTTGTCAGCTTTTGTCTTCTGAAATCATTCTTTCAAGGCAATGCTGAAACTCAGTATTAGATTATGCTGAGTGTGTGATGGGAGGGAGAGGAGGACATGCTGAAGGGATAGGTTATAGGCGACGGGAAAATGCAGTGCTCAGAGGACAGGCACCTGTGCTTGAGTTCCACTGGGCCCCCGTCTGTGCTTCTTGGCTCTGCTTTTGGCTCTTCTGGTCCAGAAATCTAAACAGGGACCATTCTAGAGTTGCTTCTCGTAGTTTATATCCATGACATTGGTTAGAACCTTTGAAAGTCCTCAAAGAATCAGCTCTCCTACTGTGTCCCAAAAATCCTCAGGACTCCTGGTGATTCTGGGCTGTGCCAAATGCAAAACTATGGGTGGAGGGGAGTTTCAGGATCGGCCTTGTGTTCGGTCATACGATGCGGAGAGGGAGTCACACTTTCCTCAGTGGTTTAGGAGCACAGCTCATGGAAGAAAATTGCATCCCCAACCCCACCCTGGAGATGCCCACTGAGGCAGATCTAATAAGACACGCATGAATCCCCCACCCAGCTGAAAGATGGAAGCATTACTGATACCTTTGTCTCCCCTGAAAGGGAACCACAGCCCCAAATTTTGTATCCAGGGTGGGGCAAAAGTAGGTTTACAGTTGTTAGTATGCAAAACACAAGAGTTTAGTCTTCTATTTATTATTTATCAATTATTGTATTATTTTCCATAAGAACAACTGTAAACCTACTTTTGCCCCACCCTGGATACTGTGTCCATGTTTATTTTTGCTTGGTTTTGTGTTTACTGTAACTGGAACAATATACTGTAATCAGCTGTGTGAATGTGCTCTTCGATGGGTTACCTGTTTATCATTTTGCTCATTTTTCTATTAGGTTATTTCTCTTTTTCTTAATCATTCTTGTTCACTGTATATTCTGAATATTAACCCTTAATTGACTGTATAGGTTGCAAATAATGTTTCTAAGTTTGTGGATGGTCATTTCACTCTAATAGTATCTTATGTTGAGCAGAAACTCCTCTAATTTTCATGCTTACTATCCATCTTGTATGAAATCCGGCGTCTTAAAAAATCCCTACTCTGAGATCATCTAATCTTCTATAGTGTTTTTCTAAAAGATTTTAAAAGTTTTTCCTTTCACATTTCAGCCTATAATCCACCTGGAGTTAGTTAATTGTATACTGACTTTTTTCAGAATTCTTGCAAAATAAACTGCCTCAGTAATTCAGTAATATACCTTCTGTAAAGAATGGTGAGGGTTTTCCTTCCTAATTATCTTTTATTTTTCCTGTCCTATTGCACAGTTCAGGATCTCAGAGTAATGATTATAAACATCTTTATGTTGTTTCTTATTTTAAAAAGAGCTCTGTTACTGATTCACAATTAGTGGAATGTTTATTATTGTTTTTAAGGAAATATACTTTATCATAACAAAAATTCTATTTCTAGCTTACTGTGATATTTTATTATGAATTAAATATGAATTCACATTTTAAAATTTTACCTCAACATGGCTGTAAGTTTTCTTTCATTGTTTTACTGTGGTAACTGACATAAATTTAACAGTTTTGAATAAACCTACATTTTTTAATACATGCTTATAACACATTCTTTTTTTTTACATACTGCTAGAATTGGTAAGATAATATTTTATGTATGAAGTTTGCATTTTTGTTTATGCCTCATGTTTCTCCAGTGCTATCTTTATCTAGTTTTAGTGTCAGAGTTACATTAGTCTCATAAAATGAGTTGAGGAGCATTTGCTCTTAGATTCCCCTAAAGACTTTATGTGCGATAGGAGTTATCTCTTAACGTCTGATGGAGCCTGCTTGCAAAATGGTCTGGGACTGATGTTTTCTTTGTGGGATGATTGTTAACTATTGGTTTAATTTTTTAATGACTACACTATGGCTTATTTGTTTGGTTTTTTTAATTCGTTTTGCTAACTACAGGATTTCTGTTTCACCTAAGTTTTCAAATATATTCCCATAAAGTTATGCATAATGCTGTCATCTTTTTAAATATCTTTGGTAGTTACTTCCCTTTTGTATTTATTTCATTTTATCATCTCTCTTTTTGCTTCACCTTGCCATAGTTTCGTTTGCTTATTTTTCTCAAAGAATCAACTTTGGGGATGTATTGATTACCTGTATTTTGTATCTTTTCTCTGATTCATTCATTTCTGCTATTTTCTTTATAATTTCCTTTCTTTGGATTTATTTTTTTTTCTGAATTGAATGCTTTTGTTTTAAAGCTTTCTTTTTCTGTAAAAGCTTGAAGTTATAATTTACTTGAAACTACTACTGTTTAGCTGTATCCCATAAGTTTTGATACCTTTTATTTTTACTATTGTTAACAGATTGAGGTATTTTCTAATTTCCTTTTTTATTTTTTTGACCCATTGGTATTTTTATAAGCGTCTTTTTAAAGTTTCAAACCTACAAGGAGGTGGTGGTTTCTTTTTTGGTTTTTAGTTACCTCTTCAACATTGATCACTGACTTCAATGCACAGTGGTCAGAGAATTGATCTGTAAGATGCTGCTGCTTTGAAAATTTTGGAGACTTGCTACGTGATTTAGTATATGTCAGTTTTTATAAGTATTCTGGGTGCTTCAGAATAATAGTGACTTCTCATTAGCACATGCTTCACATACATTCATTAAATCTGATCTTCTATGTATTAATTTGGGGGGAGGTAATCAGTTGAATATGGAGGATGATGTATTAACATCGTCCATTGTAATGTGGATTTGGCCGTTTCTCCTTGTAACTCTTTCAGTTTGGGGTGTTTATATTTCCAAGCTACCTAATTGGAGGAATTCATGTTTAGAACTGTTTTATCTTCCTGGTAAATCAAATCTTTTTGAGTGTTTAATGACTCTCTTTATAGGTAGTAATGATTTTTGCCTTAAAACCCTATGTTACTGGTTTGGGTATAGCTGTACCAGCATGGCAGGACACAGTGTTGTCCATTCTTTTACTTTTAACTTTTGTCTCTATATTTTAGGTTTGTCTCTAGTAAAAAGCATATTTTTTTATTTGTATGAATGATCTCTACCTTGTAACGAAGGTTTTTTAGCCCATCTTTAATGACACATTTGGATTTATTTCTACCATGTCGGCCTGCATTTCTGTTCGCCCCACTTTTTCCGGATTCTTTTCCCTTTCTGGCATTATTCGAAATCGACCAAGATTCTCCCACTCCTCATTCTTTTGGTTTTTGTTGTTTGTTTTCTTTTCCTTTCTAATGGTTTAGAAGCTGTACATTTTGATTCTCTTCTTTGAGGTTGATCCTGGAACTTTTAACAGGAATACTTTAATATGTTTAAAGTTAATCAATATCCTTATACTCCAGATCCAGACAGGCCCTTGGAATGCTTTAACTTCTGCTGTCTACCCCCCAGATGACATGCTCGCTACATTTGCCCAGTACTTTGGTTCTGTTTCAGTTTCGTGTGTGCGTGTGTGTGCAAGTCACTGGGATGTTATTATTGTGTTGTTCAGTCAATGCTTGATTATGTTTTCTTTGCTTATCATTACTTCTTGCATCTCAAACATCCTTTTTTGGGGTCATTTTCCTTTTTCATGAAGTATATTCTTAAAATTTCCCTCTAGTATCTGTATTCAGTTAAAACCCTGACTTTTTGTCTGAAAATATATTTATTTTGCTCTGTTCTTAAGAGACAGTGTTACTGGATATACACTGTAGGTTGACAGTTATTTTTTTCCCTCTCTCACTTTAAGAATATTGTTCTACTTTTATTTATTTCACTGCTTTATCTTAATTCATACTCCTCATCGGGCGTGGTATATTTTGTTTCTGTGACTTTTCAACATTTGTTCTTTTTTTAATGCTGTACAGTTTGACTGTAATGTGTCTAGACATGGATTTCTTTTTATTTATCCTCCATGGGGTTTGTTGGCTTTATGAATCTAAGGATTGGTACCTTCATCAAAACAGAAAGTCCTCAGCCTTTTTTTATTCAGGCATTGAATCTTCTCTGCTTTCTCTGCTCACTCTAGAACTCCAGGTAGCTTTACACCTTACTGTATTCCATATTGCCCAGTCTTTCCTTCATATTTTTTATCCTTTGTCTCTTCTGCTGCATTTTAAATAATATCTTCAGATCTGTCTCCCAGTTCACTAATTTTTCTCTTCCGGCTCCAATTAAGTTCTGTAATTTCAGGGATTTTATTTTTTCATCTTTAGAAATTCTATTTGATGCTTTCCAAAATCTATATGCTTAGTTTCAATAATCTATTCTTCATAATATGTTTTAATTCTTTCTTTGATTTCATTACACATACTTTACATCTGTACCTACGTGCTTCAGTATTTGTAGACTTAACAGTTCGAAATCTGTAGGGGTTTTTTTTTTTCCTGTTGTCTCTTGCTTATGGTGGCCTATTTTTGTGTGTTTCAATGAGTTTTAGATTATGAACCTATGTTTCTTAAAATCTTACCTGTGGCAATTCTTTGTGGCCTGGGTTTAAAGTTAGGTTCTGCCAGAAACGGTTAGTATTTTCTCCTAGTGGGTACCGTTGGGCACTTTAAATTTAGCTTGTGACCCTTTGTCCACACAATAGAATTCTGGCTTCACACCCACAAGACTTCAGGCTCATGGTTGAAAATTCTCAGGGGAGGCTTTTCTCGTCTCCAGCCCCATCTGGAGCCGAGGTTAAGGCCGACCTGGTCCGCACCGGCTGCCTGTGAGGGCAGCCGCTTTGCCCTGGCACCCCACGGAGGGGTCGCCTTTCCCGCACCCCAGCATGTTGCACGGTCTTCTCACATGTGTACGTTCCTAGTGGCCTCTTTGCTGGAATGTGTGCCGATTTTACCCTAGGAGCTTCTTTTGGAAAATTTGCTTAAACTTAATCTGTGGAAATCCTAGTAACCTAAATTCAGGTTCCTTTTTTCAAGAGAGGATTTGCTTTTAAAGCTTATGCTGAGAACCTGGGGACCACTTGAACCCCCACCCGCCCCGAGGGTCCACAGTAACCGCGGAGCTGCCCAAGTCACTCCTCCCGCCGCTGCCTCCCGCTCCCTGGGAGTTCGGGCCCTCGTCCCAACACGAGGGCAACTGTTTGCTCCAGGGAAACCCTGGCTTTCGTGGTTGTACGAGGCTCACCTTTCAGAGTAGGTCCCTTTATTATTCCGTTTGTCATTTGTGCATGTGGAGTTCTTCTGGTACACGTGTGTCTGGGTGGGTCTTTGAGATTCCCCTTGGTCCACTGAACCCAACGACTTGCACGTGTGTTGCTGAACTTTATCGGAGATCTTTTGTATGATAGGCAGAAGGATGCCTTCAAAATGTCTTCTCTGCCACCCGCTGGAAGTGCAAGCTTCTGTCACCTATCTCTTCTCTCCCACGTCTTTCCTGCGGTGGTCGGTTTTGGACAGGAGCACTGGCCCAGCTCTAGGGCCACACGGACAGTCCCGTTAATTCCACCTGCCTCTTCTCACGTGTGGCAAGAGAGTTCTCAGGTAAATCCTAGGAAGGACAGCTTCGACCTGAGTGATAGCCTCCAGGTCTAAAGCCCTCGGTGCCAGAGAGAACCCTGGTGCCAGAGAGAACCCTAGTCTCAGGTGAAAGGTGGAGGCTGACTAGACCATGATGGACCCAGGGAAGAACTGGTAGAGAAAACAGCAAGTTGGCCACGTCTGATCAGAAGCTGTACCCTAACTTGTTAGTTGCAGGCACTGCTCATTCTCGGCCTGAACTAATGTGATCTCCCACCTCTGTTTGATGAGAGAATGAACTCCAGGTGTTCATTGAGATTACTAAAATGTGGTTTTTGTTGCGGCCCAGCAAAATCAGGTGGCTTTAATTTATGCTAACATGATAACTTTGAATATTGTTACATATAAATTCAGTTAAACTGAAAAATTGCAGGCATTTCAAATGTAGCCTGTGTTCCTTTTTAATGAAGGCTGTTGGCGGAGGCAGCTAGAGATTTACCTTCCAACATGCTCAGGATGGCTGAGTTCTTCTTCCAAGCATGGGGCCCCCTGTAATGACAACCCCTGTGGTGGGAGGTCCTGACACCAAGCCAGTGCAGCTGGCCGGCACCATGGTGAACAACATTGCGTCCTTACTAATAATTAAAGGAGTTTGTCACCTCCTGCTGAGTTTGTGTGTAATTTATGGATCATGAGCCCATACTAAAATCTCAGGGAAAGTTCGTTTTTATCAAGTGAGAAAGAGATACGTTTCTATTTTAATTTGAACTCCTTAACGTTAATCTGTGTGTCTGTTCTCATCCAGAAGTATTGTCAGTGGGTGACTTGGTTTCCTGTCTTCATCATAGTAAATTTTCTTCTCCAAGGGAGATGTTTCAAATTCCTGCTTGAATTTCCTGCTTGAATCCTCTTTGAGAGCTAGCTGGCCCTTGGCGAGTCACGGGGCTCCCGGAGTTTCTCCTTGATCCGGGGCGGGGCTTTAGAATCGCTGCTGGCACACAGTGGGAGCCTAGGAGAATCAGAGACCCTGCATCGCACAGTGTTGATGCGTGGGCCGTGGGAATGACTTTTCTTTCTTTTCTCCTTTACTTCCTGTGATGTCTTTAGGAAGAAGGGCTCAGTTTGGCTCCCTCCTGTCTTTATCTAGTACCTCTCCTAATAGTGTGGAGCTAAAATGTTATATCATGGCTTTCATTCCGGTGTATTTTTCCCACTCCCAACCCCAAACTTATTATTTAAAAAATTTTTTAAATCTGTGGAAAGAGAAGGGGGGGCACAATAAACACCATATGCCTTTCACCTAGATTCCCTGAGAATTAGAATTTTGCAACATTTGCCATATTTCTCACTCCTTTGCTCTCCTGGTTCGCTCCCTCTCCACATGTGTTCAGGGAGGCATCATCTTCTGCTTCCCTGAGGTAGTAAAGTGAGTCATAAGCCCCGTATTATTGAAAAGTAAGGATTCAGAACTGAACTGATTTTTTTTAAAGCCTGACACAGCCCAGTTTACTCGTTGTGGTGGGTTCACTCTGAAACTGTTTTATGCTAATTCAGTATACTCATTACTGAATTAATTTTTAGATTTTACAGTAGTTACCTGAAACAACAAAGATGAAGAGAGCCATTATACAAGACTTTCATTTTCACTTGCTTTCGTGACTGTTCATAGCTACCTATACAATTAATAACATTAGCCAAGTTTCAAATTTGGTAACACCTCAAAGGAATCTTTAACCAGCCACTTTTACGTTGCCCAAGACAGAGCCGGAAAAAACAGGAAGTCTGCGGAAAACAGATATTGTGGAAGCCGTTCCGCAGAGCTCAGGGACCACGCTTACAGGCAGACCCCTGAAGAGTTGCTCTCTCAGGGGCCTCTTTGCTGTTACCATGCTCCGCCTTCCCGTACGTCTCCTGAGCCAGAACAGAAAGAAATAGCCCCGCTCAGGGTAAGCACGTTGTACCAGTGAGCCGTCTGACGAGAGGAGACCAACCCGGAACCCCCCCCCATACCCATGAGAACTGGCCTGCGTGCTCAAGACTTTTCATTTTAATCACCCTGCCCTGTGGAGGGGGGAGGAGGACATACTCTGATGGTCGCTAATAAACAGTGCTGGGATGTGAACTAATAATATCTCTCTGTCTTGCCAGCCAGGGTCTTTCTGTAAGGACTTGGGGGAGGTGGCATGACTCTGGGATCATAGAGTACAGGATAATCTGGGCCCTTCTGGAACTTGCTAGGGCTGCGTTGTGCAAATGCATACGCATCGTAACTGATGGGGTTGGTCGTGGTGGTCTGGAGGCATCTAGCAAAGGTTGTATTTTAATACTGGCCTTTGTGCATTTTACTGGTGCACATGACTGTCCTGGTGCATGTCTCCAGCTTAAATTTAGCAGAACATGAAAAGGAGGGAGACCCCTTGACCTCACTTCCTGCTACACCATTTACGACACGGTCTTTCCTCCCCTTTCACCTGCTGTCTGGGCTACAGTCAGGATCTCACTGAGCCTCGAGGCCCACAGCAGGTGACAGAAGAGAAAAGGGAAGGGTTCACAACTGTATCTCATTGGTGGACCTGACCACCGCCTGTATCCTTAGGAAGTACCTGATAAGGCACGCTGGTGGAGATCCACCGTCATCTTCCTGTACTGTCTACCACACAATTCCATCTGCTCTTCCCTTCCATCTGTCGTGTGTCCACTCTGTGCCTGGCACAGTGCTAGCCACTGGGAACATATCAGTGACTGGCCCTGACTTATGGAGCTAATGCTGTAACGGGGAGCGCAGACATGGAACAAGTCATCACGTGATGATAGTGGGAACTTCTGTCTATGGAGGACTTAGACTTGGGGTTGTGTAGGAAGGAAGAGTGTGTTCGTGTCCCCCAGATCACCTAGAAATGTATCACCGGGTAGATGAGCTTACAGGAAACGGTCAGCGTGGTGCAATACAGCATCTCCTCCCTGCGCCAAACCTTCCGCCCTCACGTCCAGCTTCAGCAGCCATGTCTCTCCCAGACCTTTTGCTCGCACTGTCCCCTGCCCCCTCCAGCGATAAGTAACCCTTCCCTCCTGCAAGGGCCCATCCCTCTGCTCACCGACCCTCCTTGAGCACCTGCGGGGTGCCAGGCCCTGTCAGAATCCCAGCATCCAGATGGAATCGGTGTCCACCCCAAGGAGTGGGCAGCCTCCCCAGGACTGGGACCAGTCACAGTCCGTGCTCTTTGGGCGGGTGCTGGCCCAGACACCTGCCGGCATTCACACACGTCCTTGGATGTGATTACTGTTCCCACTTAGCTCATGAGGAAGCACAAAGGAGGTCCGTTCATCGCTCGTGGTAAAGAAATCATCAGAGATGCGACGAGTGCTGTCGGACCCAGGTGGGGGTGCACCGCAGGGGCCTGAGTCAGGGAAACCAAGCTAGGGAGTCGGACTTTGGTTCCATTCCTAGCTCTGCTACTTTATAGCTGTGTGGCTTTAAGTAAATCATTTAACTCTCCAGACCCTTCTTCCGGCATCTATAAAACAGGTGCTTACATCCGTTTTGTAGAGTTAAACGCAGTCACCTATGCAGACTTTGCACGGCGCCGGGCTTGTGCTCCCCCCTCTGCGATGTAATCGTGACCTACTTCTCTGACTGTCAGCGTCTTTGTGACAGTGTCTGTACCTGATCCCGGCTCGGGCGCCTCCCCCAGGACCCTCCCTAAGGCCGTGCATTTATATGGGGTGTTCAGTGAGTATTTGTGGAATGAAGGAATGAGGAAGCATTGCATGAGCGAATGGCTGTTACCACAGAGCAGGAACCTCTTTTTTCCTTCAACATCGGATTCTGTCTTCTGACAAAAGGCTCCCAGTGTAGCAGTTTAGAGGAGAGCGGGTGTTTTCTTTGAAGTGCCCAGCCACTGTCACCTGGTGGTGGCTCCTCCCTGGTGTTGGCGGATACACGAAGCCCAGTACAGCCTGGTTTTGATGGTTTAGTAGAAGAGACTGCGTTCCCACCACTGTCCCTTCAGCAGTGGTGTTTTGACGTCTCAGGCGCACAAATTGAGGGAAAATGCCAATGACAGGGAGACGGAGGTGTCAGGATTTAGGACCCTGTCTTCAAAGCAGAGCCACCTGCTGCCCACAGTTGGCGTGTTGCTGGATTGCACGTCAGAGGACCTGATGTGTGAACTCGGGGGCTGCGGGTGTCTCCTCACGGGGCCTAATCCGTGTACTCTTTGTCTCCCATCCCTCCCCTCCGTCCCTGTCCCGCAGGAACGGCCTCGCCAGCTGCAGGACGCGGACTGAGAGCGAGCCGTCGTGCGGCTCCCCGGTGGTCAGCGGGGACCCCAAGGAGGACCACAACTACAGCAGCGCCAAGTCCTCCACCGCCCGGAGCACCTCGCCCGCCAGCGACTCGGTCTCCTCCTCCTCAGCCGACGACCACTACGAGTTCGCCACCAAGGGGAGCCAGGAAGGCAGCGAGGGCAGTGAGGGGGGCTTCCAGAGCCACGAGAGCCACAGCGAAACGGAGGAGGACGACAGGAAACACAGCCCGAAGGAGGCCAAGGATGCTCTGGGGGACAGCGGCTATGCGTCCCAGCACAAGAAGCGCCAGCACTTCGCCAAGGCCAGGAAGGTCCCCAGCGACACGCTGCCCCTCAAAAAGAGACGCACGGAAAAGCCCCCCGAGAGCGATGATGAGGAGATGAAGGAGGCGGCGGGGTCGCTCCTGCACTTGGCAGGGATTCGGTCCTGTTTGAATAACATCACCAATCGGACGGCAAAGGGGCAGAAAGAGCAAAAGGAAACCACAAAAAATTAAAAACAAGTCACTGATTTGTTTTGAACTTAAGGCCATTTGGTTTCAGCATGTCAGGAGATTTCTAATGATTTGTGGCAATATCAGCAATTTCTTTTTCTTTTTCTTTTTTTTTGGTTTGTTTTTCTTTCTTTTCTTTCCTTTCTTTTTTAAATTCGCCCCCCTCCTTTGTTTTGTACCCTTGAGAATTTTATTTTTAAAGGAGATTGAAGCCATAGAACTCATATTGACATTCAGCTGTTTTACAAAAGCTTTTCATTATCTGAAGACAAAACCGAAAAAGCCAAAATGACCGTTGCTTCCTCCAGCTTGTCAGAAACACGTGGCTGAATCGCAGGGATGTCAGGAAAATGCCACAGAATGCCCACATTTGGCACCTAGAAGGCCCGTGTGCACAGTCTTCATGGATCAGGCCCAGCCGTTGGGCTTAAATGGCCAGGCTGTCCGCCTAGTCGGGCTCAGTGAGTGAATGTGCATGAGGCAGCTGGGGAGAAGGAAGGCCCCTCGTCCCCCAGGAGCAGACCCAAGTTGGTGGCACCAGGCAGCGTATCGTGCCAGGAAAACCCCTGGCATTGCCACTCAGCCTGCGGGGACGGGGCGTCGCCAGTCCTTTTGTGCTTCTTAATCGTGAAGCACCCTAACGTCTTAGGCGGTGGACCCCGGACCGTTCATGCACACTGGGTGTCAATGACCAAGGGAAAGAAATGGGGTCAATTTTTAGTGATATTCCCAATCATTGAATTCTATTCTATATTAAATTAAGAGAATGTTCCACAAGCCATAAGCCTGTAGGTTGGCCCTGCACACACGCACACACGGAAAGAGAGAAAGAAAACATGCAGCAAACAGGCTGTGTTTTCTTAACTGCCCAAGTGAAAATCAAGTCCAAGAAATTACAATAGCTGTTAAGGAAGGAAATAATGGTACATAATCTTTTTCTGTCTGTCAAAACTATTTGATCTAAGTGAAAACAAACAAGCAAAGAGCTACGGAACCTGCCATTAGTATTGTGGTATATTTTTAAAAGATGAAAGGCACATTGATGGACAAAAAGGAAAACACGGCAAAAACAAAAAAAAAAACTCCTATACTGCCCTCAAAATGGAGTTTGCAAATAATGTCAGTCAGGATTCATCTTTGCAAAAATCAATGATTTCCACATTCAGCCAGTGTAGCCAGCAGAAATTTCTGATCCACAATGCATGGATTCCTTCTAAAAGAAAAAAAAAAAAGAAAAAAAACCACAAAAACACAAACTTTTTTTATTCAAAACTAAAGTTCTTGTAAGGTAAATAATGTATTTAGCATGAAGCATGAATTATTTTCATATAAATATAGAAAATAGAGAAAAGGCTATGCCTCTAATTTTTAAGCCCTTAGGCTTAGAGGTTCTTTGGGTTTTCTTCTTTTTTGTTTTTGTTTTCTTTAGTTTTGTTTTGTTTTGTTTTTTCCCAATTATTTTGTTTTGGTTTTTTGAAGCAGGTGTTTAAGGTTTAACCTTCTTCAGGGACAAATTCTGACTGTTGGGGAACTAACTCTGCAATATAAAAATATCTTCATGTTCCGGTAGGGCCTGCCTTGTCTGCACTTCAGCCCCGACCCCCTCTGATTCTCTGTTGAAAAGTGAGTCCTTTCTCTCTGTCTGGACATGTTTATCATGACGCAATAATTTGAGGGCAAACTTAGTAGTGAGTGTGTATGATAGAATCAAGAGAATTATGGGATGCTGACTTGAGAAAACCATCACCGCAATTTGGTCCTAGGAAAAAGGCAGCAAATAATTATGCAAATTTGCCAGGAGAAGGGAAACACGCGAATGGGCCTTATTGGATGAGGGTGTGAGGTAGGTAACACGCGAAGGAGGAAGTGATGCAGGTGTGGGAAGGCCCAGCCCCCCCAGCCTCCCTGTGACGTCATCTCAGTGGGAAGGAGGGGCCGGCCATCTCTACCACTTCAGCACACGAACCCACCTGCAGTTAAGCCCACCTAGAGTGTGAGAGCTGAATTTAGACAACAGGATAATGTCATGCAGCCCAGAAACTCCTGTTATCTTTGCCTAACAGAAATTTTGGGGGGAGATCCAAAGAAAAATCTCTAGAAGGATATTGATTTTCCACCCAAACAGAGGGAATTGGTATTGTTGTTCAAACACAAACACCCACTAATGTGGCTCAAGATATGAGGGTGAGAGAGAGGGATGGAAGTGGGGTGATGATTTTTAGAAACGGGACATGCGGGCCCGTGAGCCAGCACCGGTTGCTGTCCGTACCTCCATCACAGGACAGTGGAAACACTCTGGTGCATGCCCCGTGCTCCTTCCCCTGGGTTGTCGATGAGACCCTGAAAAAAATTTACACCTGTACAGCTGGTGGAATTTGTTGCCTGAACTCTTCAGGTTGTTTGCTCAGGTTGTGGATTGGAATACGGATGTATTTTTGAAGTACTCTGTCCCCTCCGATCTCACCAAACATTTGACACCCCAAAAGCCATCCACAGCTCTGGAACCTGAGGGACACTTTGATTAGTGTTGTCACCTGATCCAGCCCAGGAGACCCCCGCCCCCGCCCCCTCACTCCCAAGATAAAGTTTGGACTTCCCCCTGAAAGGCAGAGTAAACATTGGGGACTGTTTCTGGCAGGGGACTTCTTCCAGTTAAAATCCCCACAGTGGGCCGTCTCCCCTCATTTTGTTTTTCTAAAGGAGCAAAGACCTCCTTTAGGAAGTAATAAAATGCAATGTGTGTGATTTACTTTTCTGATCTCTTTGAGAAATAGATAAATATCTTATAAAGTGTGTTCTTAACTCCAGAACCACTCTTTTTGCATAAATACCTCATTGGGCAGCTTTCTAAGTGTTATTTTCCCTGAGTCTCCCTCAGCCCCTTCACGGGGGCCCCGGGGGAGACTTACAGGGGAAACTTTAGTGAGGGTACTTTTTTCTATTTTTCTTCTGTTTTTGGAGGCATACACATTATGCATAACCAAAACAATGGCTCAATTGTGTTTAACTTTGTATTTTGATTGTTGAGAAGAAAAAAAAACAAACCAATGTGTATGTGGCCGTTTGTAGTGAATTCATTGCAGAATGAGGTTGTCCGTGTCCTCACCAAGCCAAGGGGCAGGCGTCACCCTCTCCTACCCCCTCCTCCAAGAGCAGTAGAGAATTTAAGCACAAGCCTATTTGTGAGAGAATATTTTGTTCAAGTGTAATTCACTTTAGTCTTGGAATTCCTTCCCAAGCGTCAGGTGTTCTTTTAGCTTCCAAACTAGCCTATGTATTCATTAGTCTGGCAGGTCGCCCGAGCACCATTCAGGGGCTGTGGTGGTTTTGCTTTCATTTCTCCTGTGGGAGAGGTGGCGTTCCGTGTGTCATTCCAGTAGCTCACATACTCACGTGGGGCGGGGGGGAGGGGAACCGGGGAACTATAGCAATATTTAAAGATGCTTTGGAAAACAGCCGTGAACACTTCAGCACCATGACATCGACAATTACTCGCTGTAGGCCCTTGGACACATTTAAGAGAAAGAGACTGTAGCTCTTTTTTCTTAAATGACATACACATAGACAGTTATTTTTATGCTACTACAGTTGTCTTTAATCTTTATCTAGTGCTACGTGGGAAGGGTTTGTTTGCATCATAGATTTTCCCAGCCTTATGATACGCCCTAAGCTCCTACTTCCCCCCCCTCCCTAATCAGTCAGTATCCTTTCAGGAGTTCTTTGGTAAAGCTGTCTGTCTGAACCGAAAACAAACCAAACCCACATCTGGAGGGTGGTTGGAGACAGCAGTGGCAGGTCGCAGTCTTGCAGGGGCGGGGGGTGGGGGGGGTGGCGGTGCTGAGTTTCCGAAGACAGGATGTGTCCAAGGCCTTTTCCGAGAACTGATTTTTCTCGTAGACGTACCCAGCGTGGGCGCCGCAGTAACCACCATGGGACATTCTGGAAGGGGCCACGTCCCTGACTAGTGTTCCTGCCTGAGGGACAACGTCGGGTGGTGGGCTCTGTAGAGTGAACACCGCCCGGGTGGCGTTTGTGCCCAGCTCCTTCCTGGGACACACCAGGACCGCTCGGCGCCAAGGCCTCCGCCCCACCCTGCGAGTGTGGGCGCGTAGCCTCTCCTCGAAGGGCTCTTGGAGAAGGAATCGGAGCTATGTACAAGTGCCCTACACGGGAGGGTTTTCCATATGGGACTGGTTTCAATTCAGTGTGACTTCTTTCCCTTTAAACTTGATTCAGGTTGGGAGTCCTTTCGTTCTGGTGGATCACAGCTGCCCAGATGTTGCGATTTATTTTTATGTTTCTGTAGAAAAGTATTTTTTTCCTTTCATCTTCAGGATTTTTTTGCCACCAAAAGAACACATTTGAACTCTGTGTCCCCTCTTGATTGTGACTTAACCAGTGTTGACAGTTAAACCCTTAGTGTCATAGGTCCCGGCCCTCCAATACTATATCAAACACTGTTATGCACATAATGCAGCACTGTGATCTAATTTAAATAATACTTTTTTATTATTTATACTACTATATATAAGATACATCAACACTTTTGCTATATAACCGAAGTGGATAACCCTCTCTTAGTTACCTGCCAAACTCGGGACTTTGGTCTATATTGCAGTTAACACAGTTACAAAGTTGTAATGGTGTCTCTTTTTTTTCCTTTGTAACGGAATGTGTAAATCAAAGTATATACATTGTGTGGTGTTCCTGTTCCTGGAGTTTCACGAGGATTTACACATGGCATTCAGTGTTCTGTATAGACCCGCCTCCCTTTGTGACTTCATCTGTTAACCCCTCTTCCTTTAAGAGAGCACCCGCGCCGGTGGGAACTCCCTGTTTCCTCTCTCCCACTGGTCATCCTTGAATTAAGCACAGGCTCGTCAGCTCTGTTGCTTTATCATGAAAAGTGCGTGTGACCTTGCCATTCTTCCACAGTTCCACAAACAAGTGCTAGCTTCACTGACCAAAAATTAAGGAAGGAAAATGCGATTTTTAAAACAATCCATCTTTTAACAGCCGAAACCGATGTGTCTATGGTGCTGTATCCTGCTGTCTGTCGTACTTTTGAAATCAGACCTAGGTGAAAGATCACTTCTGACGTAACTGTGATGTGCTCACAAGTACCCCTCCTGTTCGTTTTTGTTAGCGTTGGAATCAAGACTATTTATTTGGGATATATACCACAGTGCTTTCCACTGTGTTTCATTTGCAAAAGTGGAGAACAACCTTCCCTGCTTTTGCAAATAATTAATATTCCATATTGGATTCTCAAAGACTTCGATATGGTGAACCTATCAAACCTAGAAATGGCATTTCATCCTTTCATGACTGTGGCCTGAGTCCCCCAAACCCTCCCCCACCCCATTTTCAGATGAAACTTAGCACCATTTCAGTTCTTTCAACACTCAGCCTTTCCTGAGCATGTGCGTTGAGGCCGTCAAAGCTCAGAGCCGATTCAGTGACCAGTTTCACGTCCTGTCATTCACACTCACTACTTACACTGCCGTGGTGAAAACGGGGAGGAGGAAGCGTCCGTGTGTGTCTGGGAAGCATTCTACACTTGTACATTTTTTTAATCCTCTGATTCCGTAACACTTCCGCGTTTCGTTTTCGTTTTACGGAAAAATAACAGTGAAAGCAATCAGAAGACCAAGAAGTTTACTGTCGACGCGTAGGGTCGTCGGACCTGTGCTGGCCAATAGACCTACATGGCCAAATTAATTTACTAGAGTAATAATTTTTTCAAAAGCCAATTTTCCTTTCTGTACTTTCTGTATGAAACTGCCAATATCATGACTAGAAAGGGAGAACCGGAAGGGAGAAGGAAAGGGATGAGCAGCGGCGTTGGCGGTAGGGAGCGGTGTGGAGGCAGCACGATCGGCCGGACTGTAGGGGCCTGACGGCGTCGCTTTGGAGGTACCCATACTTGCGTTTTGCATTCTTCATATGTAATCATATTGCCAAAGACAAACTTTCATCATTTATTGTAAATAACTCTTTCCCCCAGACCTACCATAAAGTTTCTGTGATGTATTGTCTTCCAGTTGCAATAAAAATTACTGAGTTGCATCAATTGAAGGGAAATGTCATGCCGTTTTGGGGGCGCCGCGTCTCCGTGTGCAAATACTGAGCAGTAAGTGCGCTTCTGTTTCCTACAGGCGCTGGGGTGTGCTGTGTCGCTCGGCCCTCGGCTAGGGCCTCGGCTGCCCTGGTGGTGCCATCCTCCTGTGGCCAAACAGCAGTCGGGGGCCCGCTGCCACCCCCGAGGTGAAGTTCCAGAGGAAAGTGTCTGGTGATAAAAGAAAGGAGTCTTTATTCAAAAGCTTCACAATTTTGGAATAATACCCTTCCACATGCATTTGTCACTTAAGGCTAAACTCTTATTAAACACCTGACTTATCCTATCATTTCCCCCTGTTCGTTTGAATTATCTTATTCCTATAGAGTTAGTTTACAAACGAAAACAACATAAGATACAATTTTGGAAGAATGGCAAGGCTTCTGCCTCGGAGGTCATTCCCCCTAGAACATCCAAGGAAGAACAGCCCTGCCACCCTCTAGCAGGCCAGCCCGCCCCTAGGCTGCACCTGGAATTCCATCCCATCCAAAATACCGTCCTTGGGGAAATGCCGGCAGCTGCAGCGTGATCATCCAGGCATCTTAGAGGAAGAGAACCAGAGAGCCAGGGGCCACCAGCTGGCCAGCCAGTCTGAGCCCTTTTATTTCAGATCTTCTCACCCATAATTCCATGTGTTCTGGAGGCATTCAGCTTCTCAGCCTAGGCTGTTTACCACTGCCTCAGGCAAACACCTCCTACAGCCCCCTCTACTCCCCAGTGATCTGATCGGATGTCTCATCACTCACACTTGCTTTCCTTTGGCTGAGAAATCACACACCTTTCTGCATATAAGTGCGCAGGCCAGGCATGGGCTCCTCTGTGGCTTGGGAATCTAGCTTTGGACAGCGGGCCTTCCACCAGGGCCCTAGGAGCATGTGGTTAAGACAGGACACACCTTTCATTTGGAAGTTGTCAAATGATAAACTAAAACTACGCTCTAGGGCTAGGGGCTGCTGGCCTAACCCAGGTCCTGAGGGCTTCTTGGGACGACTTCCTAACCCTCAGATTTTCGTCTTCCAGGGTTTAATCCATCACCACCAAAATGCACTCCCCACCCCCCACACACACGCACACACACCAAGAGCCAAACGGAGCTGGCAGAAGAGAGGAGTGCCTGGGACAAGTACTGGATCACAGGGCGCTGTTGCCAAGCTGGAGGAGCGAAGAGACGATCTCGCAGAGCTTTGCTGTGTTCCTTCTGTGATTCCTTTGTGTTTTCGTGTGCTCAGTAGACCTGTAGGAACCCTGGCAGAGCCGGCCTCTGCCACTCCTCTTCTGCTGGGCCCCCAATCGGTGGTGTCATTGACAATGCCAGGCTGTGCCCCCTGTGGTTGGGGTGTCACCGAAGGTCAGTGGGCCCCTAGGGATCCCGTGTCTTCCAGCAACCCTGCCCACTCCATTTCTGCTGTTGGAATCACCTGCAAAACTGTGGTGTGCCCTCCTAGATAAATCTTCAATATTTGAGTACAGTCGACTGGGAGGAAGAACAGAAAGTCATTTGGGTCAAATCGGATGGATCAGGGAGTTGACCAAGTTCATTAATGCTTAAGGCCACATGGATGGTGTGGCTGCCATAACACAGCCCATAGCGAACACATTCTGTAAGTGACCCTCAAAGTGTCTAGACAGCAGACACCAGTTAGAGCACCGTCGTATGTGTCTAAGGGAACTTGGTCAAAATGGTAACACCTCCAAAATTCTGACCTGACC
>PVJD01013362.1:0-32482 GCA_004026545.1 Mormoops blainvillei
GCAAAGACCTGGAGTGGATAAAGTTCAGAACATGCTCTGAATTATATTCCGATTACCAGAGGAAAGGAAGAAGTAAAATAAATCAGGTATTTGGATAGACTGGAGCCTAGAAACCTCAGAGCCAATCTACACTCCTCCACCTTCTCCCCGTTTCCTACTGTCACTCAGATTCTAAAGCCTGTCAGTCATCACCCTTAAAATGCCTTTCTGCCTCTCCATCGCCATGGCAACCACCTTAAGGCTCATTTTCATTCCCTTTTTCTTCTTATTATTTTAATTGCTCTCTGAGTGACCTGCCAGACAACAGTCAGCTTCTCCACAAGGCTGTGCAAATGCAAGTCCCACCCAGTCAGTGCCCTGTTTAATAATTCTGTGAATATAAAGGCTCTGCACCTCTTGCATACTGTTCGCTTTTGCAGTTCCTTCCCCTCTTGTTGTCCAGCACTTCAGGCATTGCCAATTTATCTGGGTCCTAGATGGGCGCGAGAATTAAGTAGTATACACACGAATTTCTTCTGAAAACATGGCGAGTGAATGAATGTGCTGTGTAAAACAAGACAGGAAAGGATAGCTGGGACCGGCTGATTCCTTCCATATCCCCTCCCTACCACCACACACACACACCCAGCCTGCCTTCCATGGGAATGGAGAGACACATTCTTTCCCACGACTCGAGAGCAAACCTTGTACTAGACTGAAAAATACAGGAACCCTATGCATTTCTCCTCTGCATACCCCTGACCTTGCCAATCCTTAGCCATCTTTTGGACTCAAGTCCCACCCCTGCAGTGGCCAGCCCCTTCTCCTATGTGACAGCGGAAATCTGAGTGAAGAAACCACCCACTTCCTTTTGAGAGTTACGGGAGTGCGTGGCAGGAGAGGAGGAGCCAATTCTGCTGAGCATTCTCGCGCGGTTGCAGTTGGGGCGAATGCAGGTGGCGGTTGCTCACGCAAGTCAGCTTGCGTGGGAGTGAGCGCTGTCTCTGAGAACGTCTGGCTTCTTGCTGCAAAGACTGTATTGACGTTGGTGGCTTCAGCGGTAGCCTCTTCTTAAGGTAGACATAGTTGCTTTCCGCAGAGGTTATAGGCATCTTTCCTTAGGACTGCTGTAGGCTCAGCGCCCCTAGCAAGAGACATGCCGCGGGGACGAAAGAGTAGGCGCCGCCGTAACGCAAGAGCCGCAGAAGAGAACCGCAACAAGATACAGGCCTCGGAAGCATCAGAGACCCCGAAGGCGGCCTCTGTAGTCCCGAGCACCCCCGAGGACGACCTTAGCGGCCCGGAGGAAAACCCGAGCACTCCAGAGGAGGCCTACACCACCCCCGAGGAACCCTCCAGTATGGCTCAAGCGCAAAAGACCTCGGTAGCCCGGAGCAATTTTCAAGGTACCAAAAAAAGTCTCCTGATGTCCATATTAGCCCTCATTTTCATCATGGGCAACAGCGCCAAGGAGGCTCTGGTCTGGAAAGTGCTGGGGAAGTTGGGGATGCAGCCTGGCCGGCAACACAGCATCTTTGGCGATCCAAAGAAGGTCGTCACAGAAGAGTTTGTGCGCAGAGGGTACCTGATTTACAAGCCGGTGCCCCGTAGCAATCCCGTAGAGTATGAATTCTTCTGGGGACCTCGAGCACACGTGGAATCCAGCAAGCTGAAAGTAATGCATTTTGTGGCAAGGGTGCGTAACAGATGCTCCAAAGACTGGCCATGTAATTACGATTGGGATTCAGATGATGATGCAGAAGTTGAGGCTATCCTCAATTCAGGTGCTGGAGGTTACTCTGCCCCTTAGGGAAATCTGGTGCAGACCCTTGGGGGAGAGGGGTTGTAAAGAGCTTCACAGGTACCCCAAGGAGTACATCACCTGGGTTCTCAGTTGAATATTATGGTGAAGAGGGTGCACTGTGTTTGGTATTTGTGATCAGTGCTACTAGTTTAACTGCGAAATAGAGCGTTTGCTTTAGATATTGTAAAATTTTATTAATTTTAATATAGTGTTGATTAAGGTCACAATATGCTTTAAAATATTTGAAGAAAAGATATTTTTCTCTTTATTCCTGTCACTGAGATTTAGTATAACAGTTTTACTAATGTTATAAAATGAAGTCTTTCCATTATATTCCGTACTGTGGTGCCTATTTTATATCACTGACTAGGCTGTTCTTTGAAACTTTGAAAAAACCAGTAAAATGTGAAAGGAGGATAGGGGGAATCATTTATGTCAGACTTATCCGAAAACCTTTGTGTCTGCTGTTGTGTAAAGAAGACTTAAAACTACCATGACTTTGCTAACTTACTGCAAAATATAGTGGGGGAAATAAAAACATAATGACAAGGACACCTTGTTCATTTATTGACCACCACGTGTGTGTGAAGCACCAGTGTATATTCTGAAAATACTCCTTAGCGCACAGCCCTCAGCACTAAAGAATGCCCTAGATTACATGGGAGGGAAACATGTAAACCGGCAGTGTGGTAAGTGCTGAAATAGGGATGAGCATGGGGTGCCATGAAAATACAGAAAACCTAACGTGACCCGCCTTGGGGTTGGGACAAGAAAGAGGACATCGTAGGGTGCCATCCAAGAGATGTTTCAGTAAGCTCGGGGCGAGAGGGGGTTGAAAGGGGCATCAGAGCATGTTATGGAAATACTGCGTATCAGGAATTTTTGATTACTTATCCCAGCCTGGGGGAGGGGGCATGGGCAAAGGGAAAGGAAAATCAGGGTGCAGTGGAGATAGAAAGTACACTTAAATCAGCTTGACAGGCGGGCAGAGGAGAGAGGGGCGGTTGCAGGTAAACGGACATTGTGAGGCACTACAGAAATTGAAAAGGTGTGACTGAGAAAATTCTTGGTGACATGACATGAGGCCTGAAAACGATATTGGAGTAGGGGAGGAGAGTACATAGGGAGACACTAAAGGCAGTGTGGGGTTAGGGAAAACACATCCTTCACTGAACTGTTTAAGGTTATGTGCAGGGAAGTGGAGAAGAAGAAATGAGAGGGGGGGAGAGGTGAGCAGGGCCTAGAACATCAAAGCGTGGGAGTCACGGCTGGTTATAATGAGAACACGAATGTTTAGCAATAACGATAATCCGGGAATCATGAAACAATGGCCACAGCAAAGCATCGATAGAGTCTTGGATGAGGCAGAGACAAGATTTGACAAGATGGGAAAACTCTGAAAGGTAACCTGGCATTTCTGTCAGGAATGTCAGGTTTGTGAGGGTGTATAAACTGTTTTAAAAGTGCAGTGTGTGTGTGTGTGTGTGTGTGCCTGTGTGTCCAGGGGGTGGGGCAGAATCAGCACTTTGGCTGTCTTCTTCAGCCAGTGTGGTAAATACAGAGGGCCACCTGGCATGGTGGTGGCCCACGGTGTATATACTAAGTCGTGTGGTCTCAGCTGTCTTCCCACTTCTCTGTACCACAGAGTTCAATGCTTTTATCCTCACCTCACTGCACCGAGGAGTCCCACGCCCTTCCCCTCCATTCTATCACCAGGGCCTTCGGAAGCCTCTACCTCACCCTGCAGCAAATGTGGGCCTGTGGGAGTCATCCCTCACGTTCCTGTCGCCTACAGGCAAAGAACGTGCATAGGGAGCTCTGGCCACCCCCAGTGCGACCACAGTCACCCCGGAACTCGACACTTTCTGAACTAAGTGCGCTAATAGGGAACACCAAGGAAGGGTGTCTCTCCTAGCCTCGCGGGACTCAGGGGGAGCAGGCATCACACGCAAAAGAGTGGCCAGGGTACTCTGCTTCCAGCTGTGTGCAAGGTGAAGTCCCTGGGGGACGGGGCTTGCTAGCAAATGACTTTCTGACAAAGGCTCAGAGGCCCACAGACATAATCCTGCAAGCAAAGGAAGCTTCAAATAAAAGTAGGAACTACGACCTCTAAGCAGCTTCAGATTCATTCAGCCACCAAGAAAATAGAGAAAGCCTTCTATGATTCAGGCAGAGTGACAGAAACTGGGCTGCAAAAAACCGGAAGGAGCATGCCCGGCCCTGGATGGGCCGTATTTGTCAATACCACCTCCAGAGGTAGACAGGTATGAATCCGAGGTTCAGATTCCTAAGTGACTTTCCTGTCTGGGGCCACAAGGGTGGCACGTGACCTCTCCTAGACAAGATCCCAAGTCCATTCTCTGGAAATCCAGTGTGCTCTGCTGTAGGCCACCCTGCGGTCCCTCGCTGCCTGCCAATGCACTCACGAGGTCTCTGTCTTCAACAGAAACTGGCAAAGTCAGTGGAACAGGTCTCGGGACCCGCGGCTGCAGCCTCAAATCCTCTTGGGGACCAGGCTGACTTTAAATTCTTCCCCTTTTATAGGAAGAGGCTCATAGAAGTCAGACAGCTCCAACTCAGTCAGTCAGAAAGTGGGAGAGCCTACAGAGCAAGAAGGTACTGAGCATCTCCTCTGTACCAAGGGCTTGCCACATATTACCCCTGCCAGGCCAGTAAAATTACACCACTTCCCCCCACCCCATTTTACAGGAAGCACCAGCTAGCTCAGGGGAAGAAATAATGTCCTTCTAGAGCCCCTGTCAGAATCCATGCTTTCTTCGGCTCTGATGAGGCTCCGATGACCGATGTCCTCTGGAATTCTGAGGGCCTCAGGCAGGACAGGGCAGCACAAAGGATTGGGTGGCCTGGCCTGACCCAGCCAGACAGCAATCAATGCCCCAGGCTCATTCTCCCCCACCCCCTGGCCCGGGGGTTTAGTGTCTCCCACCCCTCCCCAGCCCCCAACACACTGCCCTGCTAGTGCAAACAGTTAATCTTCATTTGATTAGCTCAACACTAAACTTGGGCTGGCTTTCCAGGGGCTGTAAAATGGATGGCAGGGCTGAGGGAGAGGCAGGTAAAGGGGCTTCTGGAAGGTGCTGAGAAAAAGAATATTCATCGTTTCTTTCCATAAATTCTTTGAGCTTCATGCACTAACCAGGGGGGCAACAGGCTGGGAGCCTCTTGTGGTGTAAATCAGCAACCTAAGCTGCCCCCACCACCCAGCAGTTTCCACAAAGTGAGTTTCAAAGCTGCAGTTTTAGTTGGCCAGCATTCCTCTAGAGGGAATTGAGTTCCTGGGTCCTAGGACCACCCCCCTCCCCCGTTGTTTAGGAAGCTCAGGTATATACAGCCCCAAAGTCCCCAGTGCATATGGCAAGACTGGCAGCTGCCCTTTGCTGCGTGCCTAAACTGTGCCAGATGCCTTGATGGCTCTTTTCATGCATCGTCTCCAACCGTCTGGCAAAGTAGGCGCCACCAGGCCAAGTTTACAGAGGAGGAAACTCAGGGTCAGATATCAGGAGCAGGTTGCCAGGGCCACCTGGTTGGTCACTGAAGCCTTGCACATGAACTCAGGGCCAAGCAAGTTGAAGCCAGCCCTGGTTTACTAAAACAGCAGGATGCGTCACCAGCACACCTGGGGCTCCACCCAGCCTTGAGGAAGGCTTCTGTCTTCAAACCCCACCGCAACCCAGGGTGAAAGTGAGAGAGAGCATGCTGGGGTGGGGTGAGGAGGCTTGGGAAAATAAAGTTCGCAATCCATTTGGGGACTAGATGTGGGTGTCCCTTCATGCTCATCTGTCGCAGCCCCTATCACCAGGTATCCTTGAGGGGTTGCTACGTGTGGAACGAGTATTTCCTTCCAAGACAAGTGTGTCTTTCCCGTCACAGCACATTGCTCAGAAACTTGGCCCCCCCGAACGCTCCATCAGTCCTCAAATTCTAGGTCCCGGCTATCGCACAGTGGATCAACCAAACGGCAAACTTTCTGGGCCTGCGACATTGTTCGCTGGTCACATTTTCAATCCGGAAGGTGCAAGGGCCAGCAGAAATCTTACCTCGAGCAGAGTAGAGTGCCTGGGGCAAGACACAGGCAGTGGGCAGTGGCTATCCAAAAGAGGGGCCGAGGGGTGTCTTCCTGGGACCCATTGTTGTGGCCTTGGCCTCAGCAGTCAGGGGCAGAGCCCACCAAAGCCAAGGTGAGAGGCAGGTATGGATTCTGCCTGGGCTCTCGAGCACCGCTGTGAGGTGGGGAGCGGCCAGGGTCCCTCGGTCTCCTTCCTTTGGCAGAAGCCCAGAATTCCAGCTTTCTGAAGGGAATGACTTGGACGTGGTGGTAGTGGTGCTGGAGAACAGTGATTGGCACGAAGGCGTACTGAGCTCTGTCTGTGTACAGGTTACTGGTCAAGTTCTGCCCTGGCTTGGGGCTAATGAAAGACACCCTTGCAAACGTTATCGCAGAGCAAGCAATACATGACAAGGGCCTGAAATCCCTCCTGTAACTCTGACCCAAGAGGCTCTTGATTCACTCTTGGCCTGCACGGTATCAAAAATAACTGGGTCCACGTTATTTGGGAGGTCGAGGTTATCTAACGATTCACACATTCGCTCCTTCGACACATGTTTTCAAAGGTCTATTTGTGCCAGTCACAGTTCCGGTTGCCTGGGAAACTCATATGAACAAATCACAAGCTCTCTTGCATGGAAGCAGAAAATAAAAGGTAAACCTTTTCAGTACCAAATTAGACAGTGCCTTAGAAGGTGCTAAGTACTCCGGTTGGTTGGAGTGGCAGTAGGAAGCCCACAGAACACAGAGAAAGGTGCACTGGAAATGCCGGGAAAGAAAGGGAGTGTGAAACTCAAAGCTATCGGAGGTGGGGTCGTCGTCATCGGAGGGACGGGGGCATTTCGGCTAAGAAAGGAAGAAGGTGAGGGGATTCGCTTTACTGACATGTGAAGGAAGTATTGTTCTGGCAGAAGGACCGGTGAGTGCAAAGGCTCCAAGGCCCAGGAGCACCTAGCAGGTTTTGAGGAACGGTGGAGAGGCCAGTGTGTCTGGCATGTTATGAGCAAACAGGACAGGCGCTGGAGGTAGGGCCAAAGAGGTTCACAGAATCCCACATTATGTAGGGCCTAGGAGGCCACTTTAAGAGACTTGGCTCCTGATGGCGATGAAGTGTGAGGGGCAGGAGGCGGGAGGCAGTGGGGGATTGAGCAGAAGGGCAGCCCCATTTGGCTTACCTTTGGACAGGATCACTTTGAATACTTACTATATCGAGAATAGAATGAAAGCGGGCAAGGGTGGGGGCAGGGAGGCCAGTAGGAAGCTGTAGCTGTGAGTCTGCCTAGCGACGATTTGGTGATTTGGACGACCCCGGTCACACTAGATGTGGTGAGAACTGCTTAGTTTCTAAATGTATTTTGAGGCTGATCCAATGGAATTCCTGATGGTTTGGGTGTGGAGTGTCAGAGAGGAGTCAAGGATGACTCCAATATTTTTCTCTCGAGCAGCTACTAGAATGGCATGATGGTCAACTGCTACGGAGGAAGGCTGTGGTTGGAGTCGATCTTACAGTTGGGAGAGGGGATCAAAGATTCAGTTTGGATGTGTTGAATTAAGTAAATGTCTCTTTGACACTCATGTGGGTTGAAAAGCGGTTGCATATAATTCGGTTGTACGGAAGTGGGGAATTTGAGTGAAAGATTGTGCCTAAGAAGCCATGAGACTACATATAGCTCCTCAGCTAGGGGGTGAGTATGTAGAGAGAAGAGCAGAAGAGCGGAGGATCATGGGCAGCTGCCTGCAGCTTAAAGGGGTCAGGGGGAAGAGGAGGCACTGGCTGAGGAGACTGAGAGGTGTCACCAGTGCTATCGGCTGAGGGTGAAGTGCCCTGGGAGCCACGTGAAGCAAAGCGTATCAAGGGGGAGCCAGTGGTCAGCCATGCACAAAGGGCTGATGCCAGGCGAAATAAGGGGGAGAATGAGAAGTGACCGTTGGACTTCGGGAGGCCCAGGTCCCAGGTGACCTTGATGAGAGCAGCTTCATGGGAAGAATGGGCGACAAAGCCTGCTTTGGACAGTTTAAGAGAGACTGGGAGGAGAGGGCTCAGTGAGTACAGACACATCTTTTAAAGGAGTTTTGCCGCAAAGGGGAGGGATGAAATCGGGCGGTGTCTGGTAGAGGAAGAGAGGCAGTCAGGAGAAGATTTATCTCAGATGGAAGAAACAGCATTGTGCTGAAGGGAGGTGCTCAGTGGAGAGGAGTGAAATCAACAGCACAGGGGAGGCAGGGAGAATTGTTGGAGCAGTCACGTTGCCTAGACAGAGGGGCACTTGTACCTCACGTGAAGAGGAGGGCTGAAGCGAGCGCGAGGAGTTGCAAACCCTGTCGTCGGTGGACGGGGGGGAGGTCAGCCAGGCTTTCCGGCCCCCACTGAACACCTCTGGCTGAGGCCGGGCACCTGCCTATTTGATGCGCCTCCATGTCTGCTGAGCATCTATTATGTGCCAGGCACCCGTCAGAGCACCGTAGTAACATTTAATACTTCCAACAACACAGTGTAGGTTATATCGCGATCCCCACTGTACAAGCGAGAGATGTGCTGCGCAAGGTGGTCGGGGGACTGGCCAGGGCACTCAGCCAAATGACCGGAGCAGTAAAGTTTCCAGCCCAAACAGGCTGGTTCTCAAGGCAGACTTATAACCACAGGCTCAGACCTGCTGGCAGCTCAAAGAGTGCAGTTACACTTGCGGCCCCTCGCCACTGGTAACAAGGCTCCCCCTGAACCACAGCTGCTTCGAATGACCGTGCAATAGCCCATCGGTATGTCTGAGCGCCTGCCTCAGGTGTCTGTGCGGCAATGCCACTTCAGTGCGGGAGCTCTGTCCTGGGTCTGACACTGAGTGGGGCTCAGCCCCTGTGATCTTGACTCACTTAAAGCAGGCCCCTCCTCTGAAGGCTGGCCCCGCTGCAAGAGGAACTGACATCCCAGAACCTCAGAACTGTCCTCTCCGTGACTTTTAGAACATACTTACCGCAGGAAGGCTCATTGCCTGACCAAGCCAAGACAGGAATTCCCTGGGAACATTAACAACTCTGATCACACGAAAAGCCACCGTGCCATTTGGGACCCCATCTTTTAGACTGCTGGGGACACACACACACACACACACACACACACTCAATCTCTGCCTTCACCTTTGGGGGCTTTTTCCCTTTGGCTTCAGCCTGTTGTCTACCCACTCCCTGCCAAACCTGTCTGGCAAAAGATCCCATCTGATATCACCTCAAGCAGGAGCTTCATGATGAGGGGGAGGCCCATCTGCAGGGTAAGCCTGAGGCTAGATAAGGCTTTCACAGAACTGGCTCTCAGGTTACAGGGTCTAGGCCTATCCCAGGGGAAGAATAAGCATGCGTCTGATCTGAGCCGGAGAGAATGAGTTCAGACTCTGTGACAAAGAAAGGGAGAAGAGCTGGCCTTGGGGCCATCAGAGACCCAGATTTGGAGGGCAGCTTAGTTTATAGATGAGCTCCCGCAAGGCGCTCACCCACCTCCTACCCACTCCAATAGCCCTGACCCAGAAATGGCGATCAAGGCCTCAGTGTGTCCACTCCTCTGCAAATGGACATTTAGAATCATCTTACTGTGTTTTCCACTCAAACAGCACTTTAGCTAACATGCCTGAAACTGCGCCCCTCTTTCCAGAGAAGAGCTCCTCCGAGACGTTCCCTAGCCCTGCAGCAGCGACTGCAACTTAGGCTACGGTTGATCTGACCCTGAAGCATCACTGCCCCCAAACGATGTTGTGAGGTGGACAATAGCCACCAGGGTTGTGTAATAGGCACTTTTAAGTCCTGACAAAATAAACTAGCTCCTGGCACCAATGGAGCAGCAGTTGAGGTCAACTATGCAAGTTGAATGGAAACATGCTGGCCCCAAACCCAAGGTGTCTTCGCAATAGCTTAGGGACCTAGCCGAATTTATCCAACTTGTGTCAGCTTCGGTATACACTCCCAAAGACATGAATAGTGCCTCCAGCTCTACAGAGGCATTGGGGAAATCAGTCAGCTGACCTGCACAAAGCCCTTTGACTGCTGCTCCTCAAACTATCTGTGGTGAAGGGCAAGTACTTGTTCTTTACCAAGTCGGTCACTCACAGATCAACACATCCGTGTAACGTAAGGAAGATGAACTGATAGAAAGAAGAAAAGTGACAAAGAGAAAGTGTAAGTCCCTGTGTTTTTGACCACCACAGAGACTCTCGCCACATGCTATGGAATTTTCTGAACATGAACTCTAGACCCCGTACTTGCTGCAGGCCAGATCAGTGATGGACGTTTGCGAAGCAGCAAGTGTCCACGGACAGAATGCGGTTTCATCCATTCTGCTCTGGCACACTGCCTGGCCTATCAGAGATATTCAATTGGTGGTGTCTATGGCAAGGGGATTATTACAAAATATGGTTCTTATAGTGAAGGTGACTAAATAACAAGAAACGGCCAGTAAAAAGAGGAAATATCAAATAACTCGATTGCTGACGAAGTGTCAAGAGTTATGCGCACAGAAAGTAGTGCAGGCACTCAAGAAAGAAGATACCGCAGGGGTCAAGGCTTCTGCCGGGCCTTGGGCAGTCAAGGAAGGACGAAGCTTACTTAGTAGCTCTTTGTTTTCTGCGATCTAGGGAAGCCTCATACAAGCGCAGAAAATATAAAGAGCTCGGGAAATGTTTAGCCTTAATCCCAACATGCAGGGGTTCACTGTGCTAACACGTGTGTGCATACCCTCAATGTGTAGGCAGGAAAGTAGTAATAATGAACACGGTAAAAATTAGAGTAACGGCTATATGCATATGTATATACAGTGAATGCTATACATACATACTTATAAACATTTACATCAGTTCCCCGTGTATTGATACAAATATGTACCATGATTCAGAGCCTCCTCTATCACCACTGTTGACTTCATCAGCCCTTCTGGCAAAGATTCCTACGGTTGTTGAGTCTGGGGGGGTCCCAGAAGCGAGACACAAATTGCTGTCAAGACCTATCTGTTCATCACAGTCTCCAACGAGCAATCTTGAAGTCCCCAAGAGAGCGTCAGTGTAGCCGCCAAGTGAGGGTGATGACTCCGCTGATGTGGACACTGTCCCCAAGCATTTGATACAGCTGCCAGGGCCCAGATGCCAGTGCCTGGCTGCGTTTTGTGTGGGGGCGAGCGGCACGGCCCTGTCCAAGACCCTGTGCAAAAACGTGGACTCCGAAGCAGCACCACAAAAACCACACCGCCCCTCTCAGAATACCAGTCCCCCCTCCCCTCCAATCAAGGTTATCTGCGAGCAAATCTCCAGTCTCTAACACAATGCACTACCAGACAGCCAAAAGCTCGAAACCTCTGATCTGGGCAGGTTACAGAGAGTGCACACGCACACAAGCTCCTACTCTCACACATACACATATTATTGCCTCGCTGAGAAGGAACTGGCTGGTTGTGGAGGGAACAGTTATCATGGCTGCCCCTTTCTACATGCACCCGAGGAAGTTCAGAGGAGCTGGCTGCTCCCAAGCTCTGGTCTCCAGTCCCTTGTCATAGGGGAATCCCCTCACCCCTCAGCTCATACTGGAGCGGAGGACGAAATTATCATTTGCCTCAAGGGACTGCACTAAAGGGGAAAAAGACCAAACAATAACCAAAATAAGACCCTACGAACATCGAGATGGAATTGCTCTTTGTCCCAAGGCTGATCACCAACTCAGTGCACATATCACCTTAGGCTGGGGAGCATCTCAGCCATGCAGACGGAGGGCTTGGCTTGGGGCCGGTCCGTGCAAGTTGGTTCTCGGGCTGAGGTTAAGTGAAAGGGGGCACCACAGGCCAGCCTGTGTGTTCCGGGGGGGTATCTCCTTTTCCCCAGAACCTGTTTCCTTTTCCACTCTTGGGAAGGGCCGCCCCTCCCCCACCGCTTCTCTGAACCTTGCCTACAGCACATCTTCCCATCCACTGCCATGCCTGATCTTTCTTCCGAGCAACCCCTCTTACCCTAGTCCCTGAGGCAACTCACAGAGGCCAGGATATCACGGGCTCCTCTAGCATCGTCACACTTTCTCCTGACAAGGTCGCTCTGTGCTCCCGGTCCTGGAAGACTTTCTGACTACTTCTATTTTTATATGCTCCTCTGACCCTGTTGACCATCTGATGTCCCTTCCCGTTTCAATAGCCCCAGCTCTCGTTCTCAGCTGATCGATGAAGGAGCTCTGACAGGCATGTCCTGGGCTCCAAAAATGATAAAATAAGCCTCCTTTCCCGCAAGCAGGCAATATCTCCTCCTCGCCTCTGGGGTCATACAGGTAGGCATCGACCTCTCTGTACAGGTGCACACAAAAGCCCTGCTAACAGGCTTACGTTCTGAGGCAGACAGACACACACCCATCTGCACACACACGATCATGGCCCCACTCACTATACGTACACCCCATAAACACCCACATACACTTCCACATGCACAAACGCGCCTAATAATGCATAGGCACCTGAAGTCACACATGGGACACACAAGCACACAAATATGCACACGTGTGCACACAAGGAGAGAGAAAAATCTCAGGGGGTTATGATGCCCAGAAATATCCCTAAATGCTCACATACCTAGGAGCTAACACGCATTACAAAAACAAGTAGCAAACTTAGGGGTCGTCACTCCTTGTCACTTCTTAAAGCAGAGAAGTTGAGGCCGGACTGGCTGCTGAGAGTCCCTGGTCCATATCTAACCCCCTGGTCTCAGCCCAGCTCTGGCAGACTATAGAAGGTACTGATTTCTCAGCAAGGATATGGCTAGGAGACAACTATCCTTCCCTGTCCCACAGATTCGCAAGTGTGCACCTCACCGCCAGTGACATCTCTGCACAGGAAGAGTAAGCCTTGGGTTGGACACACGTTGTGGTGCTTGGGAAGGGAGGTTTTGGGCCATTTATCCTCAGCCTGGTGGAGCCAACCAGCAGGCCATCGGGTATGGGACTGACTTTGTGACCTTGAGTGGGAGCCCCTGGAGCTGAGGAAACATCCATAATTGCACTGAGCAACTGCCTTTCATTCTTCAATAAACAATTTCTCTCTCGGTGAACCCACACACACACCCTGCCCACAACACTCTGGTCTGTGAGCACCCAGTTTCTCAGTCCTCATGGGTTGGGGCTGCCAGTACTACTTACATCCTTTGGGAAAGATTGGGTCTTGGCATTGGAAGGTTTGACTGCCTCACTTCCGCTGGGCTGTGTGACAGTGGACAAACCTTTTGCTTTTTTGAGCCTCGGCATCCTCAAATGTAAAGTGGGTGTAACAATGATGGTACCTACTCAGTGAGATGGCTAGGAAGATTAAATGAGGGGGCGTGCATGCAACTGCCTTGTAAAGTGCGAGGGGGAGCGAAGCGGATATTCCGAGTCTTATCATTGTTAAATACAAAAATAGATAGGAAAGAGTACTATGGCGCTGGCCCACATTCCTGCCAACGTGGGAAAAAGCCTGTCTGTCCTGTCTGGTTCCTCTGAAAATTCACAGTAGAGTCTGTGGCCAGAGCGGGAGTCTACGGGTCAATCCCCTCACCATCATTTCACTAGCAAGCAAGCTCCACGGGATCAGGCCTTCGTTGTTTGTTTGCGTTCTTCGCTGACATAACGCGGGTGCCTAGAACGGTGCCTGGGGCATATTCAACGGTCCAAAACTACTAGGTGTGTGAGTCAATGAGTCCGTTTGAGCATCCAGTGAAAAAAGATGTCAGTGGCAGTGATAAGAAATACTTTCAAGTTGCTGAGGTATTCCCACAAAGAAATCAGGTATATTACCTCAGTCATGTTTAAATGAAGGATACGGAATTATTTTAAAATACAAAGACCACCGAAGCTGAGGGAACACGTGCAATGAATCCCCAATCTAAGGGCCGATTGTGCAATGTCAAAGACATGGATGTTGCTGGGATGCACTGAAGGCGGTACGGGATTCTTCCCCTGAGCCTGGGAGGGATTCTTGATTGGGGAAGGAATGCGATGCATATCTACAGCTTACAGTTGTCGAGCACCTATGACGTTCTGGGTGTGTACTTATATTATTTATATTATAAAGTGTCACCCTCACCACAACCCTATGTGACAGGGTTTGTCATCCCCCATTTTCCAAGCGACATGCCTGGAATTCAGGGAGGTTAGGTAGCTTATACAGGGCCATGCAAGATTTCTATTAAATGGCAGAGTGAAGATTTAACATCGGGCCTCTCCAAGTCCAAACTATGTACTTTGCTCTTAAATCTTAAGTGACACCACCCTGCATGGTCTGAGAGCTGGTTAAAAGTGCCCATATGGGAATTGCCAGCTTTTAGGTGAGGCTTGAGACCACGAGAGGGATTTGGACACGATGAATTGAGAGGGGGGCACATTGTCACAGACTATCCATTAACCAAATCACAAACTTTAACACAGTGTGCTGTGTTGCACCAAGACAAGGCTACTTCTTGGTTTTCAAGAATAATCCCACTTCGCCAGTACTAAGGGTGGACAGCGGGTGACCACTTACATTCAAGATGAAAGGTTCTTCAGGCTTTTCCGGTTTTGCTGCATCATTTTAGGCAATTAAGGAGTCAATTCAACGTTCCACTTACTGCTCCTTCTCCTCTGTGGAATGATGCCCGGGGATCGGAGGGAAGGGTGTGGCTTCTGTGATAGTGATATAAGGGTGGCGGTACAGGGACGCCCTCAGTCTCAGTGCTTTTCTTCGGATTCTGCTTATGTGGCTATGCAGTTGGAACACTGGTTTCTTACCGGACTGTTCTCTTTGCTAGGCTTGTGGGACCCCCTGAGATTTGGTTGCAACTCACGGTTGACTGCAGTGTGGGTGCCCAGTGTAACATTCATCACAACAAGGACCTCCGGTCATTTTTCCTTACACTGGGTTGTACTGGGGTGAGTAGCGTGTCCCAAGAGTCACGCCTATCTGGCACCTCAGAGTCTGGCTTTATTCGGATATAAAGCCTGTGCTGATGTAATTACTTAAAATGAGGCCATGCTGGAGTAGGGTGGACCCTAAGCCCAATACAACTGCTGTCTTTCTATAAAATAAAGGACACACAGAGACACAGACCGGCGCGAAGGAGCACGCTATACAAAGACAAAGGCAGAGGTTAGAGTGGAGGCACGCACAAGCCGAGGAACACCGAGGATGGCGCCAACCCCCAGAGGCTAGGGAGAGCAAGGTAGGGCCCTCCCCTAGAGGCTTCAGAGCGAGTGTGGGCCTGCCAATAACCTGCGTCAGACTTACAGCCTCCGGGACTGTGAGAGAATATCCTTCCGTTGTTCTAAACCACCCGGTCTGTGGTGCTTTGTTACGGTAGATCTGAGAATCTAATACATGCAACCGGAAATCAAAGATTTTGAGCTCATACCTCCAGTGTATGTACATTTAACTTACCATTTATATGATGGTGGCACTATATTAGTATGAGTATGCAATGCTCTTCTTCATAAAACATACACGAAAATTAGACATTGAAAGGATGTGACAAAAAATAAATACGCTTAGAATTTCTAATACTCTCCTCCTACACCTCAAGAGCCCTTCCTACCCACCTCGTATGTGTGCATACCCCACTTTGTAGACCAACGTGCTCCAGGATCCGTTCATCCCAGTTAGAGTGACTCTGGTGTGCTTGGCAACAAACACTCAGCTGCCTTCAGACCCTTACATGACGCTGCTGACATGTCCTTCTGGATCTCTTCTGAAGAAAATGGCAGCTGTGGGAAGGGGCAAGAGTCCAGCGTCTGATCTCTCCGTGTCCTCTCTGAGTAACGTGTCTTCAGAGACTGCAAGAAAGCTGTTGTCTTCCAACAGTCATAACGGTCCCATCGCTGTTGGCACATGCCAACTCTTCGTCCAAGTTTCCCATCCATCTAAATATGACCACTTACAGGAATTGTCAGAACATGGTATCAGGACACACATATGTTAGCTAATTTTCTCTCCTCTCTCCATCTCTCTCTCCCTTCCCCTTCCCACACTTCTGAGAAAAATCAACACTTTGTTTTGCTTTTCCTTCCAAGAGTCAATGACCTAATTCTCCTATATACCAGGTCATCCTTCTTCCCAAGGCTACGTGCACCCTTTCCCCCACCCCAGGACCCTTGGGACTGTCGAAAGGAAGAATATTTATTCAAAAACTAATGCCAAATGCTTACACGTGTTATTTCAAACTAGTACCCCCATTATACAACATTGCTTCTGGAAATTACACCATCCAGAACGAAGCAGATGGTGAGACCATCTTTTAGACTGAAAGTGTCAAGATGGGACTGCTCCATTCTTTTCTTTAAAATTTTTTTTTATTGCTGTTCAAGTACAGTTTGTCCTTTTTCCCCCCGCCCCCCGACTTTGTCCTCGAGTCCCCCATATGTGTCCCTTCACCGCCCTTCCCCGTGCCCCCCAGCCTGTCTTCCGCTCCCCCCTCTCCTCTGTTCACTGTCAGTTTGTTCTTCATTTCAATGTCTCCGATTACATTTCACTTGTTTGTTTGTTCTGCTGATTAGTCTCCACTTATAGGCGAGATCATGTGGTGTTTGTCTTTTACCGCCTGGCTTATTTCACTTAGCAAAATGCTCTCCAGTTCCATCCATGCTGTGGCCAACGGTAGGAGCTCCTTCTTTCTTTCTGCTGCGTAGTTTACTACGGGTAATGTGGGGGCGAGAGGTGAGGAACAGAAAAAAAAACACAAAAGAGCCACATTCATGGGAACTAAACAGCAAGCGAAATATGAAAATGGCTGTGAGCTCTCAGTCCCATATTCATAGATGTCATGCCAGTTGCAGACTCTGACAGATATCGGCCACCCTTAACATCCTTAAACAAATGGTGCTACAAATGATTCTGCAACTCAAAAACCAGTATTTATCCAGAGAAAGAACTTTGAAAGAAGGGGTTATCTTCCCGACTTCTTAAACATGTGTTATTTCTTAAAAATCACTTTTTTGGTTCTTGTTAGAAGGCATATAAGCAAATTGTGCATACAATAGCATGCACCTGTGGGAAGAACGTTGCGAGCGGCATGCTTCAAATCCTCTTACCTGAAAAATACCACGTGACAGGCATTACTAGCTCTTTTCTATGTGTGCTTAGTAGAGGGAATAATTGAGGTGCAGAGAGACTTTCAGGTGTCACAACCAAAGGCACATGTCTTAATCAAAGTTATCACCATCTGCAAGGCAATAGCAATAGAGTAAAGAATCTTTCACTCTTCAGGAACTCCTGCCCAGGGCATCCTCTCTCTCTGGAGATCCATTATCCTGGGACAGGAGGTGGCAATATTTCCATGGTGCCCCACCATATGTATATCACACCTCTGTACATTGCTGTGCCACTGCTAGAACAGAATGCTAACTGAGACGGTTCCCAAAAGTGTGCGTGTGCCTGTGTCTGTGTGTGTGTGTGTGTGTGTGTGTGTGTGTGTAGCTGGGATGGGCCCTCGCTGGAAAGGGGAGGTGAGATGTCTCAGTCTCCAGAGACTATATTTTCAAAAAAATAGAGAAAATGGTGTAAAATGGGTGTTATTATTTTGTAATCTTTCACTAAACATATGACACAGGCAAAGCTCTGCTTAAGGAATCAGCAAAGGCAGGACCCCTCTCTTGTCTCCCCCCCTTCAAAAAGAGACAGACAGGCAGAGAAAAGGTCAATATTTATGTACTTACCCAGGATTTGGACATCAGAAATTGGCATTTAAATTTTAGCATATTATAGGTTTGGGGACCATAAACTTGTTTTGTATGATGTTTGTGTGTGCACATGGATATGTAGGTCTCTGTGACCATGGGTTGGAGGGCAGTGTGGGGTGAGTATGGGTAAGGGCCCGTGTGTATGTGGGTGTATGTGGCCACATTTGGGTGTGTGTGTGTATGGGTGTATGTGTAGAAGGACTGTCTCGGTGATATTTAAGCAGTAATCTGAATTGTCCTTGCTGGTGTGGCTCAGTGGATTGAGTGCCGGCTTAAGAATCGAAAAATCACCAATTCCATTCCTTGGCAGGGTACATCCCTGGGTTGCAGGCGGGGTCCCCATTTGGGGGCAAGCAAGAGGCAACCAATCAATGTTTCTCGTGCACACTGATGTTTCTCTCCCTCTCTTTCTCCCTCCCTTCTCCTATCTCTGAAAATATATAAATAAAATGAAAAAAAAAAGCAGAAATCTGAATGAAGAAAAGGCAATATATGGGGAAAAACAGGTCCAGGTAGAGTAATGAGCATGAAGATGATGAAAATACACTTACGTTTTGAGAGGGGCATAGAGTTTACATATATTTAGGTTTTACTAAGTAGCAGGCTCTGCTCTTAAGACTTGATATTTATTATATTGACACTTCTCCAGAACTATAAAAGTTATCTGATATTATTACTATTTGTCTCTTGTTATAGATGAGGAATTCAAGTGTGTGTTTAAGTAACCTGGTGAAGGTTATATAGCTAGTGGTGGATAGACAGAATGAAAACCCATCTTTGAATCAACAGGCTATGGCCTTAAGTACCAAGCGACTCTTTTATGCCTGTACCCCCATCCCATATAACTGATGAAAGAAGAAAGGCCCAGAAAGGGACATGATTTGCTCACCTCTGCACAGCAAACCAGGAGAGATGTTGGGACCAACATCTAATCCTGGTGCTGGAACTGCAGGCCTAGTCATTCCTTCCCTAAATTGTTACTGAGCCTCCTGTTATGACAAACCCTGTGCTGGGCATCAGACACAGAAGAGTAAGGATGACTCAGAGAGAACAAGTATTTGACCTCACTTTAGAAGTGATTTATTCAGCATCACTTGAATTCTTGTGGTTAATATCTCTCCCCTGCTGTACCTAATTTTTCCTTATATTATCCTTATCTTTTCCTGGCTATCATTGTCTGCTGATATATCTGTCTCCTCTGCTGAAGTATAAGCTACTTGGTGGCAGGGAGTAGGTTTGTTTCAGCCTGGTACTCAGTAGAAACACAGGTAACAGCTTTTGAATAAATTTTCCAATATTTGCCCCACTGATAAATACATAGATGTGTGAAATGATGTTATATATAAGAATATTCTTTGCAGCATTGATTACAATGACAAAAAGTAGGAAATAACTGAATTAACTATCATACAGTAACTGATTAAAATTGTCAAGGTCAGAAATATTATGTCATCATTAAAATATAAGACTTTATATATTTTAAAAACTATAACCACCATGCTGTATTTCATTTCATTTCTTAGGATTCTTACTAAGTTGCCATGAGTTTATAGGTAAGAACTGCTAATAGCTTGTCAAGTTTTAAAGCCTTATGAAAAATATTGGAGACAATCTAAATAGACCACCTGTTTTCTTACTTGGGTAAAATGGGTCAAAGATGATGTGCAACCTGCATAAGAACACCTCTCTCTAAAATCCCAGGCAGTTGTAATATGACCTGCATTATGAGGACCGGGATGCCCTGGTAAATGGGGAAACAGGTAAATAGACAGGTGAGGACCTTGGCTCCATTTGAGAGGATTATGTGAGTTTTTATTAGCCAAACAAGCTTTTTATACAAAGAAGCTTGCCTGTTTGAGCCAGGCACTGATGTAATTCTTTACCATGGTGGGAGTAATCCAGGCTTGGGGTTAAATGTCATCCACAGCATGGGGATGGCCTGGAGGGTGTCCCCACACTACTAGCATACAAGAACCCTATAAGACAGACATCTGCCCAGAAAGCTGCATCTAATTATGGAGGAAGAACCAAGACCCAGTGTTCACAAAAAGTTGGTAAATTAACAGATTTCCCATGCCCAAAATAGGGGAATCATCACTAATTACTCAATTACTGCTCCAACCCTTTCCATCACCATATCCAGGACTGGATGTTGCCCTCTATGTCAGGTCATTCATCCAATGTCAATCGTAGAGTCTCACTCACTGCAAGGTCCAGCCATAATTTCTCTGCTGACTGCTACCTCCCTGAAACCAGAGTTATCAGCAGCCTTCCAATGCCCTTGTTACACCTTTGCCTTTGGGAAGAATTCTGTTGGCAACAGTCAGAGCCACCTACCTACTGATGTCTCTGGGCTTTGCTGTCCTTCAGGATCCAGTCCCAGCCTAGAAGGATGCAAATTCTGAGATATGATAGACAATGGAGATAAAATAGTTACAGAGAAACTTGGCAGTCAGAGATCTGGCAGGAAAAAGAGAATCCCAGGACCTCAGTTTTGCACCTGGCTCTGCCACTGATTCCCTGTGTGACCTTGAACAAGTCACTTCATCTCCTCCTGGGCCAGTGTATCCTTAAAGCAGTGAAAAACATGAAGGTTAAAGGCTATGTAGAGATCCTCCCAATTCTCAGATCCTATAAGTCCATAAATTTTGTGGATTCAGAGGTGAGTATTACCTGGATATTATTCCAATATAAGCAGAGTAATCAGATGAGTTCCTGGGTTGCAGCAAAACCTGGTGGTTAGGGGCCTGGGCTCAGTATTTTTATGCCCCAGTTCTCCCTATTAAATACTATGCGACTTGGGGAAAGACATCTGAATTCTCTGTGCCTCATATTCATTGTTTGTGAAGTAGAGCCAACACTAAAACAGACCTTATTCAGGTGCCTATATCACAGGAAGAAAAAAAAAAAACTTGGTGAGGTAAAGAGAGACCTGGCCCAGGAAGATTTATAGAAAGAAGTCTGCTTAGGTGATGACCTTACATTGTATAGTAAAATGAGTTTCCAAAGACCTAGCAAGTAAGAGTACCTGGGGGACAAAGAGAATATTTGGATAGTGAAAAGTGGAGCAAGAGAAATGATCTTTTTATTTCCAACCATATGCCCTGCTCTGTACTAAATGCCTTGCAAACACTATTGCATTTAGACCTCCCAACAGCCCTGGGAGGGCTCTCTTCCAGGTTCTGTAACTGAGCCAATCTCACCTGATAGTAAGTGGTGGATCTGGGGTGATATCAACTGAAGTCTGTTTGGTGCCCCAAAGTCATCTTCTCCCCTTGTCTAGACCTACCTCACCACAACTCCCCCTTCACAGAGAAGTAGAACTTGCATGTCAGTCAGTTTAATTCTCTATCAGAGGTGTGGTAAAAAGATTTAAAAGTTAAGTTTGCAAATAAAATAAAAGTGTATCTCCTTTTAAGCAAACCATTCTGAGAACAGATCAATCAGTATATGATTAAACTCTCATAAGGCCTCATTTCTACACAAAAAGGATTCTTTATACCATGCTTTGCAATATCAACTCCTCTGGTACTTTTAAAATGCAATCCATGTCATCTGAAAATAAAGACAGTTTACTTCCTCCTTTACAATTTGGATATCTTTTATTTCTTCTTGTCTGATTGCTGTGGCTAGGATTTACCATAGTATGTTGAATAACAGAGATGAAAGTGGACATCCCTGTCTTGTTCCCAATCTTAAGGGGAACGCTTGTAATTTCTGCTCATTGAGTATGATACTGGCAGTGGATTTGTCATATATGGCCCGTATCATGTTTAGGTATGTTCCCTCTATTCCTACTTTGCTAAGAGTTTTTATCTTAAATGGTGCTGGATTTTATCAAATGCTTTTTCTGCATCTACTGATATGACCATGTGGTTTTTATCCTTCATTTTGTTTATGTGGTGAGTCACATTTATTGATTCGTGAATGTTTTACCAAACTTGCATTCCAGGAATAAATCCCACTTGATCATAGTATAAGATCTTTTTAATGCATTGCTGTATTTAGTTTGCTAACATTTTGTTGAGGATTTTATCATCTATGTTCATCGGGGATATTGACCTATAATTTTCTCTTTTTTCATAGTGTCTTTATCTGGTTTTTGAATTAGGATAATGCTGGCCTTATGAAATGAGTTTGGGAGCTTTCCCTCCTCTTGAATTTCTTTCAAATAGATTGAGAAGGAGAGGTGTTAGTTCTCAGAATGTTTGGTAAAATTCACCAGTGAAGCCATCTGGTCCAGGGCTTTTGTTTATTGGGAGTTTTTTTTTTTTATTATTACTTCAATTTCACTAGGTGTAAGCTGTCTATTCAGATATTCTGATTCTACCTGATTTAGTTTTGGAAGATTGTATGTTTCTAGAAATTTATACATTTTGTACAGGTTGTCCAGTTTGTTGATATACAGTTGTTCATAATATTTTCTCACAACCCTTTTTGTTTCTTTGGTGTCAGTTGTTATTTCTCCTCTTTAATTTCTGATTTTATTTGGGTCCTTTCTCTTTTTTTCTTGATGAGTCTGGTTAAAGGTTCATCAATCTTTCTTTTTTTTTTTTGCTTTTAAAAAATCTCTATTGTCTTTACTGATGATTAAATTGACACATATTCATAAAATTAAAATACTATAAAGCAATAATTAATTGATATATGAGATCTCGCCAGAAAAATTCCAGCCATTTTTAATATAATGAGAATAGTTTGCTCAACATTGATGTAACCTGGAAGCCAAGGAGAGCGGACTGGAATGAGCATGCGGGAATAATGACAACTTCACTGTACTAGTCAGTAGGGGAAGTAGATGTCATTGGGTGAGCATGGGTACTGTGTGGCCATAGCATTCAAAATGACCGAGCAAGGAGAGAAATGAATCTGCATCAAATTTTGTGTTAGGTTTAAACATTTTTCTGCAGAAAACTATTTGGATGATTCGGAAGTCCACAGCTATGGGCAACTGGTAATTGGAAGCTTCATCACGGTTGTGGTACCCACTCATGCATCACATCTTGTGCAGAATTTTTTGGCAAAATATCAAACCACCCAGGTGACTCAGACCCCTACAGGACAGATTAGGCACCCTGCCACTTCTGGTTTTTCCCAAAACTAAAATCACCTTTGAAAGGGAAGGAGTTTCAGACCATTGATGAGATTCAGGAAAATATGACAGGGCAGCTGATGACAATTGGGAGAACTATATGAGTTCCGAAGGTGCCTACTTTGAAGGGGACTGAGGTGTCATTGTCCTATGTACAATATTTCTTGTATCTTGTATCTTATTTAATAAATGTCTCTATTTTTTCATACTACATAGCTGGATACCTCTGGACAGACATCATAAACTAATCATTACTCAGGTACTATGCTAACTACTGCACATCCATAGAACTATTATTATTTTAGGTTCTACATTTTTATACTGTATTTTTATTGTTTATTCTATTATAGCTCTTCCAATATTCTTCCCTTTTGCCCCCCTCAGGCCAGCACACCTTTCTCTCCTATAGTTAATCCCTTTTCCATTATCCATGTACATGAGTCATTAATACATGTTCTTTGACAAAAAATTAAAAATAGAACTATCTTATGATGCAGGGATTCCACTGCTAGGAATATGCCCTAAGAATCCTGAAATACCAATTCAAAAGAAGTTATGCACTCCTATATTCACAGCAGTGCTATTTAGAATAGCCAAGTGTTGGAAACAGCTCAAGTGCCCATCAGTAGATGAGTGGACTAAAAAACTGTGGTACACTTACACAATAGAATACTACACAGCATAAAGAAAGAAGGAAGTCTTACTTTTTTCGACAGCATGGATATCACTGGTGACTACTATGTAAAGTGAAATAAGCCAGTACGTGAAAAACCATAACATATGACCTCACTTATAACTGAAATATAATGAACAAAATAAACTAAGAAGAAAAATAGAAACAGAGACATGGAAACATGGAACAGATTGATAGCTGTAGGAAGGGAGGAGGGAGGGGAGAAATGGTGGAAGGAAAGATTTGTCAATATTGCATATCCTTTCAAAGAATAAGCTCATGGATACATTGGTCTCATATCATTTTTAATACTCTATTTTATTTATTTATGCTCTGATCTTTATTATTTCCTTCCTTATACACACTTCAGGCATTGTTTGTTGTTCCTTTTCAAGTTCCTTTAAAGTTAGATTGTTTATTTGAGCCTTTTTTTCATTTCTTTTTTGAGATAGGCCTGTAATGTTATGAATTTCCCTCCTAGGATTGCTTCCCAGTGTACCACAGATTTTGGATTATTGTTTTCTCATTTTTATTTCTTTCAAGGTATCTTTTGATTTCTTCCTTGATTTCATGGTTGACTCATTCATTGTTTAATAACATGTTATTTAGCATCTGTGTCTTTGCATGTTTTTCAGTGTTCTACTTGAGATTGATTTCTAGTTCCCTAGTATTGTGGTCAGAGAAGATACTTGATATGATTTCAATCTTCTTAAATTTATTGAGATTTGTTTTGTGTCCTAACATGTGGTCTATCCTAGAAAACATTGCATGTGCACTTGAAAAGTATGTATATTCTGCTGCTTTGGGGTGAAATGCTCTGTACACAGAGAACCCCAAAGATCCCATGAAGAAACTACTAGAACTGATAAATGATTTTAGCAAAGTAGCAGGATACAAAATTAATATTCAAAACTTAGTTGCATTTTATACGAAAATAACAAACTAACAGAAAGGGAAATTAAGAAAACAATCCCATTAACAATTGCTTCAAAAAGAATGAAATACCTAGGAATGAACCTAATTAAGGATGTTAAAGACCTGTTCTTGGAAAATTATAAGACACTGAAGAAAGAAATTGAAGAAGATACAAATAAGTGGAAGCACATACCATGTTCATGGATAAAAGAATTAACATCATTAAAATGTCCATGCTACCCAAACCAATCTATAGATTCAACATAATTCCTATCAAGATTCCAATGATGTATTTCACAGAACTACCAGAAATATTTAAAAAATTTATATGGAACCACAAAAGGCCCGTCATAGCAACAGCAATCATGAGAAAGAAGAACAAAGTTGGAGGAATTATGCTACCTAACATCAAACTATACTACAAGGCCATAGTAATCAAAACAGCCTGGTACTGGCAAAGAAACAGATCAATTGAACAGCATAGAGAGCCCTGATATAAACGCACATAGATTAACAGAAAAGAACAGAGAGCCCGGATATAAACCCACACCTTTACAGTCAATAAATATTTGACAGAGAAAGCAAGCACATACAATGGGCTAAAGATAGTATATTCAATAAATGGTGTTGGAAAAATTGGACAGATACATATAGAAAAATGAAACTATATTACCTTCTTACACCACACACAGAATAAATCCAAAATGGATTAAGGACTTAAACGTTAGACCCAAAATCATAAAAATCCTAGAAAAAAAAAGATAGGCAGCAAAATCTCAGACATTGCTGATAACAATATTTTATCTGATATATCTCTCCAGGCAAGGGAAACAATAGAAAAAATAAGCAAATTAGACTACATCAAACTGAAAAATGCTTGCACAGTGAAAGAAAACATCAACGAAATAAAAAGACAAACTACAGAATGGAAGAACATATTTGCCAATACATCTGATAAGGGGTTAATATCCAAAATGTATAAAGAACTTACAAACCATAGCCCCCGAAAAACAAACAACCCAATTAAAAATGGGCAAAGGACCTGAATAGGCACTCTCCAAGGAGGACATACCGATGGCCCAAAGACACATGAAAAAATGCTGAACATCACTAATCATCAGAGAAATGGAAATTAAAACCACAATGAGATATTATCTGACACCTGTCATAATGGGTATCATCAATAAATCAACAAACAATAAGGGCTGGCAAAGATGTGGAGAAAGGGGAGCCCTTTTGCACTGTTGGTGGGAATGTAGATTGGTGAAGCCACTGTGGAAAACAGTATGGAGATACCTCAAAAGATTAAAAATGGATCTGCCTTTTGACCCAGCAATCCCACTTCTGGGAATATATCCAAAGGAAGACGAAACACTAATTCAAATGGACATAAGCACCCCTATGTTCATTGCAGTGTTATTTACAATCACCAAGATATGGAAGCAGCCCAAGAGTCCATCGGTAGATCAGTGGATAAAACAACTATGAGACATTTACCCAATTCAGTACTACTCAGCTGTAAAAAAGAAGAAAATTTTACCCTATGCAACAGTATGGATGGACTTGGAAAACCTTATTCTAAGTGAAATAAGCCAGTCAGAGAAAGACAAATACCATATGATTTCACTCATATGTGGAATCTAATGAACTGAACTAACAAGGAAAATAGAGACAGACTCACAGACAGAGAGCAGGATGACAGCTGGTGGTGGGAGGCCAGTGGGTGGAAGGACTGAACAAAGAGGAAAAGGGACTCATGGACATGGACAACAGCATGGTGATTGTGGGAGACTAAGGGTAATAAGGGGACTAAATGGTCATGGAAAAATACAATTAAAATATGAATTACCAAACAAATAAATAAAAAATGCAATCTAGTGTTTTACAATTTGATTTGCAATTGTTCCACCCTTAGCTCCAGTCCCGTTTTTAGCATGGCATACCCTCCTGATGAAAGAAAAGGGGAGCCTACACTGAGTGATAGCCAACATGGCAAAATAAAGAACTTTGAAAAAGTCGATCATTTTGGACTTCATCAACAGTAGTTTCAATAGAGTAATAAAGGCAGAAGCCATGTGGAGAACTAAAAATGGTATAGGAGGTAAGTGAAGCCCTGGCTGTGGTTCAATGGTTTCAGTGCCAGCCTGTGAACAAAGGTAAGTGGAAATGACGTAAGAAAAACATGTTTAGGAAAGTACGGCAGTGAAAGAAATGAAAGAAATAATATCAGTACAGCACCCATTTATGATAAAAACACTCAGCAAAGTGGGAGTAGAAGGGAGCATACCTCAACACAATAAAGGCCATGTACAAGAAACCTACAGCCAACATCATACTCAGCTGGCAAAAAATAAAAGTTTTCCCCCTAAGTGCAGGAACAAGACAAGGGTGTCTGCTTTCACCACTTGTATTCAACATAGTATTGGAAGTTCTAGCCACAGTGGTCAGACAAGAAAAGAAATAAAAGGCATCCAAATAGGAAGGGAGGAAGTAAAACTGTCATTGTTTGCAGGTGACACGATAGTGTACATAGAAAACCCTATAGTCTCCACCAAAAAACTACTTGACCTAATAAGTGAATTTGGCAAAACAGCAGGATACAAAGTCAATGTTCAGAAATTGAAGGTAGTGTTTTACACTATCAATTAAATATCAGAAACAGAAATTAGGGGAAAAATCCCATTTACTATAGCAACGAGAAAAATAAAATACCTAGCAATAAACTTAACCGAGGAGGTAAAAGACCTGTACTCTGAAAACTAGAGAACGCTGAAGAAATAAATTAAAGATGACACAAATAAAGGGAAGCACATAACATGTTCATGGGTTGGAAGACTTAACACCACTAAAATGTCCATACTACCCAAAGCAATCTATAGATTCAATGCAATCACTATCAAAATCGATGGCATATTTCACAGATATAGAACAAATATTTCAAAAATTTGTATGGCACTATAAATGACCCCAAATAACCTCAGCGATTTTGAGAGAGAAGAACAAAGTAGGAGGGATCACAATACCTGGTATCAAACTATATTGCAAGTTCACTGTAATCAAAACAATCTGGTACTGTCATAAGAACAGACACACAGACCAATGGAAGAGAATAGAGAGCCCAGAAATAAACTCATGTCTCTATGTTCAATTAATATTTGACAAAGGTGGTGGGAGCATAAAATGGAGTAAAAATAGTCTCTTTAATAAATGATGGGAGATCTGGAGAAGTACATGTAAAAAATGAAACTAGACCAACTTACACCATACACCAAAATAAACTCAAGATGGATAAAAGACTTAAATATAAGTCATCACTGATATGTCCCCTAGGGCATGGGATATAAAGGAAAGAATAAACAAGTGGGAGTACATCAAATTAAAAAGTTTCTGCACGGCTAAAGAAAACACCAGCAAAATAAAAAGGGAATCAACCATACGGGAAAATATATTTGCCAAAGACACCTCAGACAAGGGCTTGATCTCCAAAATATAAAAAGAATTCACATGACTCCACACCAGGAAGACAAACAATGCAATTTAAAAAATGGCAAAGGGCCTGAACAGACACCTCCAAGGAGGACATACAGATGGCCCAGAGACACATGAAAGGATGCTCAGCATCACTAGCCATCAGGGACATGCTAATTAAAACCACAGTGAGATACCACTTCATACCAGTCAGAATGGCCATCATTAACCAATCAACAAACAAGTGCTGGCAAGGATATGGAGAAAAGGGAACCCTAGTGCACTGTTGGTGGGAATGCAGACTGGTGCAGCCACTGTGGGAAACAGTATGGGATTTCCTCAAAAGACTAAAAACGGAACTGCCTTTTTGATCCAGTGATTCCACTGCTGGCTTATACCCTAAGAATCCTGAAACACCAATTCTAAAGAACCTAGGCACCCCAGTGTCCATAGCAGCATTATTTACAATAGCCAAGTGCTAGAAACAGCCTAAGTGCCCATCAGTGAATGAATGGATAAGAAAACTATGGTACAATTACACAATGGAATGTTATGCAGCAGAAAGAAAGAAGGAACTCCTACCATTTGCGACAGCAAGGATGGAACTGGAAAGCATTATGTTAAGTGAAATAAGCAAGGTGGCAAAAGACAAATACCATATGATCTCACCTATAAGTGGAACTTAATCAAGAAAGAAACAAATGAGCAAAATAGAACCAGAGACATGGAAATAAAGAACAGACTACAGTGACCAGGGAGGAGGTGGGAGAGGGGTACCAGGGGAAATAAGGAGAAGAAGTAAGTCAAGGAACATGTATAGAGGACCCATGGGCAAGGACAAGGGAGTGGGTATTGACAGTGGGAAGGGTGTGTGGGCAGGGCAGGGGAGAGACATGGGGTAAAATGTGGGTCAACTGTAATTGAACAACAATAAAAAGAAAGAAAGAAAGAATATTAGGGATGAAAGCATCACACAAAGGTTAAGAAATGTTGTTTTAAATGTGAAACCCAAATGAAGTTGTTACACAGACTTTTTGGTCTCTTCCAGGGACATTGTATACTCCAGGAGGAAGTAGTAAGATTTGGGGGACATTTCTAATGTCTTATAGAGATGATGGGACAAAGCCTTTGAAGAACCATCATAGAAAGTCTAGGATGTCTAGTTGCTGAATATTAACTGTCTAGAAAAAAACATGGCTGCTGGAATAGAAGCGAAAGTTTGGGAGCAAGACCCCTTGACTTTCAGGAATGGGTCGTGGGAAGAATGCTAGTGGTGCAGCATCAGAAAAAAAAGCAGAATTCTTTTTCCTCTGAGACCACAGTAAAAGTGTGGAGGATGGATGGAGACAGAAGTGTGTTATTAATATAGGTGGTGGGGGTAAATTGGGCATTCTTATGAGCATTTTGACTTCAGGAAAAAGGATATGAAGTCAACTACTGAAACTGAGTATAGGATGGAATTTATTTTTATTTATTCATTCAGGCATTCATTCAGCAGCATGTTAAGCACCTACCACATAATGTGGTAGGCTTGAGAGATTTACAGACACATAGTTCCAGCCCTGGCCCAGGGTAGTTACTATTGTGTTTGCAAGGGAATCAAGATAAAGGAACTGAAAGTAGTGCAGAAACAACAGAAGTTGGATATTGCAAGCCAACACTGAATCACCTAGGAACCAAATCCTAATAGGCAAACTCCTCCAAAACAGGCAGGTGGGAGGGATCTTGGTTGAGGGGCTGCTATTGTGGGCACTCTTGGAAGACCTCATGGAAGGCGAATGCTGAAAGTGACACCCAAAGTACTGGCCATAGTACTGAAGTTAGAAAGGAAACCTGGTGTAACAAGAGAACTGATCGTTTCACAGACAGTAAGAAGGTGATATCTTACAGCCAGGTCTTGGTGCTCTGCCAAGCATATGGCACTGAGTGATACTGTCTAGTAATGGAGTAGGATTTTTGGAGTCATCCATGCTGGGTATCCTTAGGAAAGGCATTTAGCCTGATCTGACTATCTGAATCAGCCATTGGCATAGAGGCACATTCACCTGTAGCATGGGCAATTTTGTGTTACCAGTTGATAGGTCTCCCGTTCCAGGTTATCTGCATCCAGATTTGTCAAAAACTATCTGCTTTCTGCACTATTCTGGTATATACTCTCTTCCATAGCAACATCAGGAGAAGAAAAAAAAAAGTATTATCTGTAGTGGAGTGTAATGAAACATTCATGGGCTTTGGGGACTGGGGTTTGAATACTTGCTCCACTACTTAAAATACTATAGTGAACTGAAGCAAATCACTTTTTCATTTTGTTTCCCAGTCTGTGAAGTATGTTCTATAATGATTATCTCCCATGATTATTATATGGACTCAGTGAGGTAGTAGAGGTAAAGCAGTTACCATAGTGCCTTGGTACCCATGAAACATTATTGTGTTCTCTAATTGGGAATAACTACATTATTGCTGTAAGGTTTAAAACCTAGCACAAGTCAGTGGCTGAGCTAACACCTACTTCTTAAAGACATGCGTGGACCTGCTCTGTTTTGTCAATCTTATGTGATGGAGTCTATCTGAGGTCACTCTTCCTTACCTTCTCTACCTTTGTGCCTTTAGGAACAGGATGCACCCAACTAACCATATAGCTTAGCTAATATGTTCAAAACCCTTGGCTGCAAATGACAGGATCCCAACTCTTAGGCAAAACAAAGGGTCTTATTGGCTCACATAACTGAGAACTTTGGAGCTTCAGGAACAGGTAGATCCACAAGGTTCAAATGATACTCTCCAGACTTTCTTCCCATCCAATTCTACTTTTCTCCTCGTGGTATGGATATCCATCTATCAGAGTCCCAGATTCATGCCATCCTAGCCTAGAGACTCCAGCATGGGATGTGGAGTGGGGAGCAGAGGTAGGAAGCAAGACAATTCTTTCTCCCAGCATCTAAACATATCCAATTTAGCAGTGGACTCTAATTGCACAGGACCCTGCTGGGTCCTATGGCCATCCTCAGAAGAATCACTCTTGTGGGAGGCATGTGGGTGGAGGAATGGGGGAACTGAGAATTCTAATCTGGCCTAGCATGAGTGATACTTCTCTTGGGAGAAGTGTGAGGAGGAAGGCAAAGTGATTGATAGCCCCACTGGAACTACAAAGAAGGACTAGAGTGTTAAACAAATTACAGGTCTCCTCTAAACACAGCCACTGCACATCACTCCTCTGTTGCAGAGTCATGATGTGCTGTGTGATATAAAACACCATGAAATGGTGAGATGCACTCTCCTGGGAAGGCAAACTAATGTGGTACACCATGGAGAGGTGTGGACAGTTATAAAACTCTGTGGGGAGTTTAGGGACAGTGGGATGAGGGGCAGTGTTGCCACACATGCACCAGAGAGCCCAGTTCTGCGTTTTAGCTGCTGCTCCTTTTCCCAACCTCAGATGACTACCAATTCTTAGGCCTGTGCCCTTTTCCTTGCACTGTACCCGAGACTCCCAACATACAACATAGCTATTTCGTCGCTGAGCACCTTTTTGCTCAAGCCATTTCCTGAAGCTGAGTAGTATTTGCTACACTGTCTTTGAGGAAAATACAACACTGATCACACTGTGTTAGAGCACTGGGCACTTAATGAGGGCTTGATGGATGGATGGGTGAGAACATATTACTGAGAGTGTGAATAGCGCAAATAATTGAACTCATCTCCATATTCAACAACAATTTATTAACACAGAAATGAATAAGGCTTGGCCCTCATTCTCAGAATGCTTGGTGCAGAGGGACAGACAATCACAAAGCTGCGTAGAATCACAGTAGATTAAGTACTATCACTGAGGTACTCACAGACAAAGTACTTTGGAGGCACTGTGAGAGGGATACACAGGTGAGGGAGAAACAATTTTCCAATTTATACCTGCTTACAGCATTCAGGGAAGACTCCAGAGAAGTCACTTGTGAGTTGAGTCTTGAAGGAGGAGTAGAAGCAACCAAGTGAACAGTGAAGGAAGGAGCCCCAGGCTGGGACTCAGGGATGTAGGTAAGGTCAGGTAAATGAGGGGTTCAGGGAACCAGGCATGAATGATGGAATAAGGGGGAAAATAGAGAGTGAGGAATGAGTAGAATAGTCAAGCACAAACCCATAGCTTTACTGTGGAAAGTTAAAGGTCTTGTTTCTCCATGAAGAGGGAAGAGGGAGAGAGGAGGGTGGGAGGTCCTAAGATATGGAGCCCTGCCACTTCCTCAATCAGGCCACTGGGCTCAAACACCTAGGCTAGAAGTTCACAGTTGTGATCTAATATCCCTAAGCCACTAAATTGTCAAAATCCCCTTTTCAGAAGGGAATAATTTGTATGAATGCAGTTCTAAATGGGAGAGAGTCCCTACTATATTCATCTTTCTCAGATGCTGTTGATTCTGCCTAAGAAATAGCTCTACTTCCTTCAGGAAATTAGATGGGGTGTGGAACCTAAAAGAGGAAGGTGGGCTAGGGATGAGGCCTTGCAGTGATCTCACAACTTAATTGTAAAAAGATGGTTATTATAGTCTCCATTTTTCACAAAATTCTCTTTACATCTAACATAAAACTCAAAAATATATATATTTACAAACACCTTTGTCTTATTATTTGTCTCTTCCATTTACTTCTTTCATACCCGTATGTATTTTCATGATTAAATTTTTTAAAAAACATTTTAAGCTTTTTACTTTTAGCATTTTTCTATTTAAATATATTTAACTTTTTCATTTGATTTTATTTAAATGTTATTTTTAATGGTTTTAAATTTCTATCCTTTTTAATTAAATA
>PVJD01013363.1:0-34371 GCA_004026545.1 Mormoops blainvillei
CATGTACCTCTATGTGTGCACAGGGTGTGTGACTGTGTCTCTGTGTGTGTATGCATGTGTGTCTGTGTGTGCACATCAGTGCGACACATGTGTGGCTGTGTGTCTCTGCATGTCTGTGCATATGTGTGCCCGTGTTCGTGTGTGCTTATGTCTGTGTCGTGTATGTGTGCACCTGCGTGTGATATGTGACTGTGTGTGCGCATGCATGAGTGCAACGTGTGTAGCTCTATGTATGTCTCTGTATGAGTGAGACTGTGTATGTATGTGTGTCTCTTTGTGTGCACACGAGTGTGCCCTATGCGGCTGTGTGTGTCCATGTGTGCAGGAGCGAGGGCAGCTCTGGCTGCGTGATCTCTCCTGAGCAAAGGCCCCGAGGACGAGGGAGGGGAGGCAGGGAGGGCCGCGCCGCAGGGTGGGGGCGCGGTTGCAGGCCTTCGGGAGAAGCGAAGCAGAGAAGGAACTGGAATCCAGCCCCGGCGGCGGCGGTGGCGCCCAGGCCCTGCCCAGAACAGGTTGGACCTGAAGGAGCACTCGGAGGGGGCGGCGGGCGGTGGGGTGGGGAGGGAGCCAGGGCAGTGGGGGTGGGGGCCCAGGTCTGGCTGAGCCCCTGGTCCACTTGGGCTCGTGTTGGGTCCCTTCCCCTGGGGTCCCGAGTGGCATGTGGGCCCGTTCTTGGGCCTGACAGTTCTCCACCCTGCGGGGCTCCCAGTCCCTGTCTCCAGGAAGCCCTCCCAGCCCACCCAGCCCCTCCGGCCCACAGGCTCCGGGCTGCCTCCCTCGCTGAACCTTGACCCTCCCCCATCAGGTCACCTCCGAGCAGCCACAAGGGTTTCGGAGGGACTGGGCATCCAGAACTCCAGGAGGAGGGCTCCCTGACACCCTCGCCCACCACCTCCCTTCAGCGTTCCCACAGCTAGGGACTGAGGGCCAGGGTTGGGGCACTGACGGTGGTTGGAGGGCCCCTGCCCCAGGCCCAGCACCACATGGGGGTCAGATGGCCTGCCTGTCCCCTAGCCTCACCTCCTCTCTAGCTGACCTCAGACAAGTGGTCTGTTTTCTTTTTTCTGTTTGTTTAAAGTTGGTGCATTTATTAATTTTAATGACATTCTGCCTCATTCCAAAAGGAATGTGAGTTGAGGGGCAGAAACGGGGCCCCCCGGAGCACCGCAGGCCCCGCCAGCCTGGCAGAAAGAGGAATGCCCACTCGAGGGGCACCACATCCCCCCAACACACACACTGGCTGCCACCCTGGGCCCCCAGCTCCTCAGCGGGAGGGCGAGGCCAGCGTCTCCCCATCGTCTCAGCTCACAAGGGCCCTGGGGCCCTGTTGGATGCAAATGTGCAGCCGCCCTGTGTGACAGAGGTCAGAACAGGGAGGGGGGCTGTGACGCCTGCTGGGCAGAGACAGAGGTCCGGGAGCAGGGTGTACAAGCACGAACCCAGGAGCACACGCCCCAGACCCAGGAACTTAGGGGAAGTCTACCCCAGCTAGATGACAGTGTCCCCAGACCCACAGGCCCTCCAGAGGGTCAGCCCCTGGGTGGAGAGCTGGGGGCCTGGGGCTGGAGCTCCAGGGTGAGCCCCCAGAGCCCAGGCTGCACACCCCCTCCCACTGAGGCAGCGGAGGCGGGGAGTGCAGGTTGGGGGGAAGTGCAGGTTCTGGTAGGGGTCCTGCAGGGCTGGGCCACCAGCACTTGACCCAAGTATGTGACCTGCCCCTTTGTCCTCCCCAGGGCGGGCGGGGCGGGGGGAGGGGGGCTTACCCGCCTGGTCTGCCCACCCTTCAGTTGCCTGCAGGCCCTGTCACTCCCTGTTCCCAGGCGAGGTGGCTCCAGGGGCAACCATCTTTCTTCAAGGACTGAGGTCGTAACTCTGAGCCCTAAGTGGCTGGACACGCTCTGCTCCCTCCACCTCTGACACCCCCACCAGCTACCAAACCCCCCGTCCCTCCTGAGGTTCCCACTGTGCCCAGTGCTTGCCACTCCCCGCCCCGGGAGGAAGGCGGGTCAGGGACCCCCACTGGGCCCGGGGTTGAGTGGGGCCACTGGACTCGGTGCCTCTTGTGCCTGATTCCTCGGCCACCCCTCCTTTCTCCCCGTCTCCCTGGAGGGAGCTGGGAGGGGGCCTTTGCTGACCCTGCCCACTGAGACCAGCATGGGGCAGCTTGGGGGGCTTCCTGGAGGAGGTGTCCAGAAGGACCACCCTGCAATCCGATTGGCACCGAGGGTTGGGGGCAGCGTGGGGCAGAGTCACCCCCCTGCGGATGACCGAGTGGGTGTCAGGAACCCCTGGCAGGCGGCCCTGCCCAGCTTGTCTGAGCGCAGCCTGCCCCTCCAGGCTGCAGGGAGCCCCCCACCCCGAACGCTTTCCACTGCTCTCCGGGCCCAGCCCCGAAGGCTCAGCCCAACGGCCTCCAGGCCAATGAGGCAGGCCACGCTGGGGCTGAGGGGCACTCAGGGGCGAGGGGTTGACTGCCAGGGGCAGCCGGATGCAGGAAGCATGTTCCACCCTGCCAGCCCACCACCCTGGAGCTGAGCTGCCCTGGCGTCCCCTCCCTGGAAACCCTACTCAGTTCTGACCAGCACGGGGGGCACAGCTGACACCCCTGAGCCTCAGGCTCCACCCCTGCCCAATGGGTACGAGCGCCAGGAGAGACTGAGCACACCAGGACCACCGGTGGGCAGTTAGGGTGAGGGTCGCGCAGCCCGCTGACTAGACAGGGCGGGGGGATCAGCTGTGCCTCTCCGCACTGACGTGCACACAAGCCCGCCAGGAAGAGGCCTGGCGGGGCTGGAGGGTTGGTAGGGGCTGTTGGGGGCGGGGGGCCCTGGGACCCCTGAAGGCCTTGCCAGGGTGGGTGGGTGGGGGAGCAGGCAGGGCCCGGTCTTGGTGGCACAGCTCGGATCCCCCCAAACCTCGCGTGCGAGATCTGGGCTCTGTCTGCTGGGCCCCTTTTCAATCCTCCGGTCTGCCCGCCCGCCCGCCTGCCTGCCCACAAAAGGCATTCAAATGAGAGACAAATATTTGAGCGGGAGAGATGGCCGCCCTGCCTCCTCAGGCTGCAGGAGCTGCCCTCCTTTGGGGATTAATTGGATTTCATTTAGAGATTTGCATGCTTATCGATGCGGGCGATGGCCTGGTGCGGGGGGCCTGGATGGAGCCCCAGGGCTTGTAGGCAAATACCAGGTGGGGAGTGGGGTCAGCGCCTCCTCACCAATGCCAGGACAGACAACCTGAGCTGGAGGGAGGCCACTAGCACGGGGCCCGGGCCACGTGGGGACTCAGAGGCAGGCCTGGCCTGGCCCGCTCAGAGCCTGGTGGGCAAGCCAGGGGAAGACGGTGGGTCCTGCGAACTGAGACCTGACCCCACCCTCCCTGTGACACCAGCTCCCAACCCTCCGCCACGGGGGCCGCCCCCCGCCCCGGTTGGTCAGGACCGCCCTGTCATGTGATGTCACAGATGGTGGGTGCACAGGGCCCTCCCTGAAGAGGACTGGAGTCCGTCCCACCCTCTGTGAGCTAGTTGGGGTCCCAGGAGGAAAGGCACTTGTCCAGGCCATTCTGGGACCCAGGCCTGTGTGTCCTCAGCGATGCTCATCTCCCGGGGGCCAGTGGGGTCTCGTCGAGCTGCTGTGCCCCGCAAGAGGGACCCAGGGGGCAGTGCTGGCCCCAGGGCGAGGCCACCTCCACAGTGAAGGGGATGGTGGGACCCTGCAGGCAACAGAGGACAATGACCCCCGGGGCTAGGTTCCTGGAAAGCCCTGTGATATGGGTTGAATTGTGTCCCCCAAATTCATACAGCGGGGTCCTGACCCCAGAACCTCAGCATGTGACTGTATGTGGACAGAGAGTCCTTGCAGAGGCCATGGGGGGCCCAACCCTGTGTGACTGGGGTCCTTACGCAAAGGGGGAGCGGGGACACAGACACCCAGGGAGAAGACGTCGACCCCAGGGCCGGGGACAATGGGTGGCTGAGTGTTGCCTGAGCCCCGAGCTCGGGCCTCTGTCGAAATCCCTCCCTCCCGCTGTCGGGGCCCCGGGTGCCACCGCGGCTCTGCCAAGACTACCCTTGGGTGCGTGAACCGCGGGCCTGGTTCTCCTGGGTCACTGTGGCTAAGGGGCTTTGCTGACGGCAGGCGGACTGGCAGGACCTGGCTCAGAGCCCCCCCGCCCCCCCCGAGCGTGTCCCAGAGGTCTGTCCTGCTCTGGGCCCGTAGAGCCAGCCAGGCACGCTCCCTGTCTCTCCCTCCTTCTGGTGTGTGGCCTTGGGAAGGCGTTGCTCAGGGGTGCTGACTAAGTGACCCCCCGCAGGCCTCTCCCTGCCTCTGGGAAGCTGGAAGTTCAGAGCTCTCATGACAAAGGCCTATTTCACTGCATAAGGGGCCCGGGGGTCCCAGCCGCAGCAGGGGGCAATGCTGGGGACAAGGTCGGCCCGGTGATGGCAGCGCAGGGCCCCCACCCCCCAGCTGACTGACCAGCGCCATTAATCACAGCCAGTAGCTGGGCGGGGGCGGGCGGGTGCTACCTGGGATGCCAGGCAGGGGCCCTGGGGCCCTAGGAGGTGGGCGGGGCTGGGAGGCTGCTCACAGAGGTCCCTCCATCCGTCCCTCTCTCTGTCCCCTTTCTTCTCCCCCAGCACCGGTCCAGGGGAGGCCTGGGGATCGGGCAGAGCACTCGGCCCCATCCAGCATCCAGGGCCGGCATCAGGGGGCCTGAGAGGGTGTCCTGGCTTCTCTGTCGCTCAGTGCTCGCAGGGCCTACACCTCTCGCTCCCGGCAGAAAACCGGCAAGGGCGGGCCCCTCCAGGCAGGTGGGGGGGCGGGGGTCCAGGGGGACACGAAGGGAAGTGTGACGGGGCTTTAGCCTGTCCAGTCAGCTCTGGATCCCAGGTGCCTCTGGTGTCTGCAGCCTCAGGCCGGCCACTGGGGCTCCCTTGGTCTGGAAGTGGGGACAAGAGTTCCCAGCGGCTGGCCCTGGGGAGTCTGTGCCCCCCACCTTCACCCCCTAATTGCCCAGGACTAATTCACAGCCCACCGGCTCAGAACAGCATGAGACGGGCCAGAAGGGGTCACCTGACACCTCCCCTTTGTGGAGCAAAGGCCAAGCACTTTGCCCACCCAGGCTGGCACTGCCCCACAGAGGGGCACCCCGGCCACACTGCTGGGAAAGGCGTCAGGAGCCCTGCTAGGTGTCCTCCCCTCACAGTCACAGAGGCAGAGCTCTGCGCCCCACCCCACCCCCGTCTCCATCCCTCCCCTGGGGCCCATGCTGCCGGCTGGGGGGTGGGTCCGGGTCCCTTTCACGGAGCAGGGGTCAGTGCTGGTCGCCTCTCCTCCCATGGGACTCCTGGCGTGAGCCATGCACTCTGGGGAGAAGCCGTGGCCCAGGAAAGGGACAGCCGCCGCGCCGCACACTGACGGGCCTCGGTGAAGGCAGAACGTGCACGTCAGGAGCGGCGGGAAGACAGCCACGCTGGCTTTGCTCACTCTGTCCTGGTGACAAGGGAGCACACGTGCCTGGGGAGCCACGGGGCACTGCGTGGAAGCCCAGCGCACTCATGTGTGCCCGAAAGACCGCTCTGCTCAGTATCAACACGGGAGCCGAAACCCACGCAAATGTTTTTGTTAATTTTTCTTCACTTACAAAGGCATGAGATTGCAAGTTTAAAACACTATAAGTCAAGATGCGGGCCATGGGGAAAAGGGAAGAGCTTTATTTTTCTCACCATTTTTGAACAAGGGTGCCCCATTTTCATTTTGCCCAGGACCCAAAAAGTGCAAAGCTGGGCAGGGAGAAGGGTCAGCGTGCGGACTTGTCCGGAGCGCTAGGGGACCCTCGGGTTTCAGAGGCAGACCGACGGGGGGCTACAAGTGCCCCCGTCCCCGGTGTGAAACCAAAGCCAGGGCACACAGTCCCAGGCGTGAGGCGCCATCCAGCGGGGACTGGGTGGCCCCCCGGTGGCCCTGCGGCTGCCCTGGGTCAGGCCAGGCATCCTCACAGCGTGGCTTTGGCCTGAGGCCGGGCTGCCCCACGCAGCCCTGCTGCTGCGTCCTGCGGTCCCGTGTGTCCATCCAGGGCCAGACCCTCCGACTGACTCACGGATGCTGTTGGGGGGTTGGATCCATGTTGGAGCATGGGCTCCGGGAGGGCAGGGGGGCCCCCTGCACCCTGGAGCGCCCTAGGTGCCCAGTACAGAGGTGGCCCTGAATGGCTTGGAATGAGTGAGTGTGGGACCGGAGCAGACCAGAGGAGGCCAGCCAGGGCGGGTAAGCCCCTGGGCTTGTCCCGGCCTCCAACCGGGCAGCCCAGTGTCCGCAGAGCCCCCGACGTGGACCATCAAGAGGGATACATCCATTTCCTGACATGCTCAGGGCAAAGGGTTCGGGTGTGTTTCGGCCACAGAGACATAGGACAGCAACGCCAGGCTCTCCGGAGTTTCTTCCCTGTCCAGCCCCAGGGCTCTGGTCATCCAGGCTGTGCCACCGCCTCCTACCCACCCAACCCTGCCCCATCCAGAGGTGGTGGGGTCTCACTCTCTGGAGTCACTGTAATAAAAACCCCTGGCCCCCCAACCTCACCCCAAGGCCAAAAGCACCATTCCCCATCCCATGGATTGGGGTTCCCCGACAGCCCCACCCGCCAGCTCCTGGTCACCTTCCAGCTGGAATCAGCTTCCAGGCGGGGGCAAGGCCTGGGCACCTGGGCCAGGTGGGGCTCTGTCCCGTACAGCAGATCTGGAAGGCAAGTTTACGGAGGCGTCCTCCCCAGGACGGCCTCAGGCAGCCCCACCCTCGGGAAGGGGGCTTCGGAACGTGGGCCCTGTGGCTTTAGGCCCTTTGTCCCTGGGAGCTGCCATTTCCGATTCTGTAACATGGGGCTGTGATTGGTTCTCAGTCCGGGGCACTGCTGGGGACACTCCAATGAGGGTGGCGGGCAGGCCGATGAGCCCAGGTGACACAACTGTTGTCCTGGCTGGTCACCAACCACAGGCCTTTCCCCTCTCAAAAAATGCCCTCACTGGGACAACTAGTGACCTGCCACTGCATGTTTCCTGACGGGACACAGCCACGGGGACACGTCACCCCCTCTGAAGTGCAGGACCCAAAACCAAGCAGGCCCCTGATCACACGTCTGTCCGAGCCCCGCCCCTGACACAGAAAATACAGGGACAGGCAGGCGATTCCTAACGCCCGCAGGTGCCGTCCGCAACCCCCAGGACTTGGGGAAAGCCGCAGAACCAACAGCCCGTTTCTTCGGTTCAAAAATGCTTGCGGTCCATCCAGAGATTTGACAGGCTCATTGAGCAACTTCGGCACGTGGGCCTGCGCTGGCCCCCGGTCTGTAAAACCCTGACACCCAGGGGCCCATGCCGCTGGCTGGGGCATTCGATGAAATGAAGGGACAGGTGTCTCCTTCAGGGAGAGTGGTATTGGGGTCTCCTTTGGAGAATGTATGGGTGTAAGGATACGGTATCTGGGATTTGCTTCAAAACCACGTGCAGGTGGGAGTGACGCTTCTGGGGGGGCGCTCCTAAGAGGGTCGCCGGGCCCGGCAGGTCCACCAGTGGCCAGCCTTCCGACTGACTCACGAACGCTGCTTGTGGGTTGGATCCCATGTCCCCACTAGGGCGAGGGCTCCCCGAGGGCAGGGTCCCCACAGACACAGTTCCTGCTACAGGGAAGCGTCCAGGAAAGGTTCCAGGGCTTCCGCACATCTGGAATTCCGTACGGTAAGACGGCGGGGTTTCACCCACAGCACACCCACCCCGGCTCCTGTAGCAGGGGGACACGGCCCTCTCCGCCCCCAAATCCACATACGCTCCCACCCTGCCCACCTCCGCCTCGTGTCCAGGCCTTTCCCTGGGGTTGAGGTAAGGAGTCGCAGGAGCCCCCAGGTCCTGTGGCTCAGTGAGGTCCCTGGGAGAAGGCTGTGGGGTGGCCCTGCCCAGATCACACCCCCTTCTGTGCCTTGGAGGGGGACGGTTCTCTCAGCCCCGTAGCCCCAGGCCACAGGTGGCCGACTGGCCCCGGCCAAGCCTGGGCCTCCTCAGACCCAGCACCCTGTTGCCACGGTTACCCAGAGGCATCTGCTCCCTGCCAACCTCCCCGGGTTCCAACAGCTTTGAACCAACCACTCCCTGCTGAAGGGGCGCCTGGGGATCCCCATCAGGCCCGCCCTCACCTCCGCAATAAAAGGGAGCTTTGGGTGCAGCCCAGACTTCAAAGCTGCCGAGGCCCAGGTCAAAGGTAGAGCCGAGCAATCCCTCCCAGGGCCCTCTGAGCAGGGGGTCTGGGGGGGGGCCCTGCCGGTCCCTCTCTGGGGTGCTCCCGTGCACCCATGGTGGGGGTGGCCAGGGCCCTGCTGCCGCCACCCAGGGCCCGGCGGCCGGCACCACACATGCAGGCTAGGGCCCCAGGCACAGCGGCAGGGAGCCTGGGACAGGGCGCCAGATCCTTCTACAAGTCCCACTGCAACCCTGCAGGGTGGCTCTGCTGTCACCCCCATTTGCAGGTGGAGCAACTTGCCCAGGGTCACCCAAGTGGCAGGACGTGGAGCTCTGAACCCCGGGCAGCCTGGACCCTGACACGGTGGGCTGTGTGGGTGGGCTGTCAGGCAAGGCCACCTTGGGCCCAGCCCTGCACCTGGCACTTGCCCCAGACCCCCGTGGTCAGCAGCCTCCGGACCTCAACGTCCAAACTGCGGAGTGGCCCTGACCGGACCGCCCGTCGCCCAGCAGCACCAGTAGGGAGCCCCCAGCCTCACAAGGTGCCCGGGTTCCTCTGGTACCCGCTGACCTCCTAGATCTCCTGCCTCTCCTCCCACACTGTGGGGGCGGGGGAGTCCGAGGAGAAGGGACCCCAGGGGCCAGCGCCCGCCCCTCACCCGGGAGACAGCGGGGCGCCCAAGGGTCGGCACAGGGCAGCCCTGGCACACAGCCCTGGTTCACTCAGAGTCTGCCTTCCCTAGGAGAGTTTCCAGCCCAGGTCTCTCCCCGGCTGCCGTGCTGCCTGCAGCACCCCAGGGCTGCCTGGGGACCCCTGCCAGGGACCCCGAACCTCAGGGCCTGCAGCGTCCAGGTCCTGGCCAGGCTGTAAAATCCCAGGTAGTGGGGGTGAGGTGGGGTAGACCATCTTTATTGTGTTCCAAGTTAAGGAGTCTTTGTATAAAAATAAGTTTTCATGTCACCAGCGTCCCTGGGCAAGGCAAGTGAACGTGTGAAAAGTAGATGCTCTGTGTCCTCAAAAACTCATCTCCCTTCAGGGGAACCTCCGAGTGTTGGTGCCCCAGCCCCAGCCCAGGGGGGAGCCCGCGGTCAGGGTCCGAGGAAGTTGCTGCCCAGGAGAGGGCAGGTGAGCCGGTTCAAACTGGCACGTGGTCAAGTTGGAAGACTGGGGGGCGTCATCCACCGGGGTCCTGGCCTGGTGGTGGCTCGGCTCGCCGGACGGCGGGGACGGAGGCGCAAGTATGCCCAGCTTGCTGGCTCCCGGGTGATGACGCACTCGTCCTTCGCCCTCGGCATCCAGGGCTCCGCTGCCGGAAGGCAAAGGCGACAGGAACTCACGTTAGTGCGGGATCCAGCCCGGCCCCCACCTCCCACAGGCGAAGGCGGCAGTTTCGTTTGTTTGGTTGGTTTTGGAGCTCGGCTCCGTGGGTGCCTCGGCGGCGTCGGGCTGCGGCCCGAGCCAGGGCGGGGGGCGGGGCAGCGCTCCAGCCGCAGTGAGTCAGGGCCGCGCCGCCGACTCATTTCCGCCACCCGTCCCAGGCGCGCGATTTGCAATGCAAACTCACCCCGCCTCCCAGCACCCCAGCCTGCCCCGGGATCCGCTTGCACGCCGGGCCTCACCCGCCCGAGGGCCGCGCCCCCCGCCGCCCCATCTCCTCCCTCCCCCTTCCGCGGCGGAGCAGCGAGAGGAAGTTTTGCAATCCCGGACAAACAACACTGGTCTTGCACAGGCTTGAAAAAGTTGGGGGAAAATGAAGCGTGAGCGAAATCGAAGCTATCCCCGGGCCGGGCCCTCGACTCGGCTGGCTGGCTGGCCGGGGCCCGAGCCGAGCCGCGCCGCAGGGCGCCCTGTCTACCTCGGCGCGCCGCCTCGGCCTCTCACCCCCACTCTTGCCCGACGCCAGGCGGTTACCTCGCGGAGCCGGGCGCTCAGTAGCCTCCTAACCAGCTGGAGAAGTCGAGCAGCTCGCGCTCCGTGGGGCTCAGCGCGCCCTCGCAGCCGCTGTCGTCGGACGAGTAGGCGGAGCGCGGGGAGCCGGGCTCCGAGCTGCCCCCGTGGCCTGGGGACGAAGAAGCGCAGGAGGGCGAAGCGGCGTCTGCGGGAGTCCCGGGCGGCCCGCGGGGCGCGGGTGGGCGCGCGGCTGGCGCTAGCAGACCCCCAGCCAGCGCGGTGCGCACGGCGTCGTGCTCGGCCAGCAGGCGCTGCAGCGCGGCGATGTACTCCACCGCGGAGCGCAGCGTCTCCACCTTGCTCAGCTTCTTGCTGGCGCCGCCGTGCGGCACGTGCTGCCGCAGCGCCTGGAACCCCAAGTTCACCAACTTCACGCGATTGCGCTCGCGCTCGTTGCGCCGCGCCACGGCCGCCGCGCCACCCGCGGTCTCCTCCGCGCACGGCCGCCGTCGCCGGCTACAGCGCAACAGCTCTGGGGAAGCGGGTCGCCGCCGAGCGGCACAGCCGCCCGAGACGCCAGGCGCAGGGGGCGCGGGCCGGGGCAGCGCTCCGTTGTCCATCGCACCCGCATCCACTCGCCCGGAGCTTCCTCCGAGCCCCCGCACACAGCAGGAAGGTGCAGGCCTAGGAACTGGGGGCGGTGGGACGACGGCCACGCCCCAGGGGGGCCTGTGGCACTGTACGTCCCAGGTCTTCGGTGGCCCGGGACAGCAATCCGCAAGAGGCCAAGAAATGTTGGGCCGTGCGCGGTGGAGCGTGGGGCGCTCGTGTCTCGCGCGTGCAGTCGGACGCTCCCCAGGTCTTCTCGACGCGGCGCAGACGGGCTGGTTTTTAAATGTATAGATAACCCTCCTCCGCGCGGCCGCCGCCTCCTTTCTCACGCCCTCCTTCCCTTGCCTCGCCCTCCCGCCACGCTTCGCCCTCCCCCTAGCGCACTCAAACTGTAAAGACCAAGCCGAGAGCGCGCCCCCGGCCCCATCCCTGGGGCACAGTCCGCAGGTCCCCGGTGCGCCTACCCTCCACCCCAGGTGCGGTCCGTAGGTCCCCGGCGGACCCCCCGCTCACAGCAGGTGCTCAGTGAGTCCCCCAAGACGCATTATGCAGGTCGCGGGTGCAACGCCCTCCCTCCACCTCCAGGCGCTGTCAGCAGGTCGCCGGTGCGACCCCCGCCTCCCAATCGCAGTCCACAGGCCTCCGACAGTCGGGTACCCCCAACCTCGCGCGCAGCCTGCCGGGCCTCGGAGCTGCCAGTCTTCCGCCGCGCACGGTTGGGGGGGGGGAGGGCGTGGCCGCTGGGGCTGCGCAGCGGTACCGAAGTCGTGCGAGACCCCCCAGGGGCCGCAGGAGCCCAGCCTCCGGCACCCGCGCCCCAGCCCCCTGCGGCCGAGAGGCGGAGGCCCGTGTCTCAGCCAATCGCGGGCCGCCCGCTCGGCCAATAGCTGCGGGCGGGGCCCCACGCCCGGCCCGGGAGGAAGCGCGTACGCTCGGCGCGTGGCTCCCGCGAGCGCCTCCAACAAAGCTTGGCTCCCGCTCCGCCCCGGCCGGTCCCTCCCCCCGCGGCCGCGGCTGGGGTGGCTGGGGTGGGGCGCACCCCCAAGCACACCTGTTCACCCTCCCGCTGCCCACCTGTGATTCCTCCCCCCGGAACGGGAGCGGGCTATGCAGCCCTTCGGGTAGGGCGGAGCCCGAGGAGTAGTTGCGACTGGGCACGCTGGGTTGGGGGGGGGGGTCGGGGGCTGGGGTTCAAGTTCCTGGGGCGCCTACCCCCTAACCAGTAACACACGCTTTCTTCCTGTGGTTTCCTTGCTCCCTGGGCCTGGGGGAGCCCTGAAGCAGAGGGCCCCTAACCATAACCCAGGGCTACCGTCCACCGTCGCCACCCCCCGCCCCCGCAGCTCCGGCCCAGTCCCGTATTGTCCCCAAATGTTTCCACCTTCCCGGTCTCTCGCGTGGGCTCTGCACCCGCCATGAACCCGCCAGTTCATGGCCCGCTCTCCTTTTTCCGCGGTGCCGCCCCCTTGGCCTCAGCCACCCATCCCAGGCTGCAACTCCCTCTCGCGCCTGCCCTGAGGGCACTGAGGTGGGGCGGGTGCGGGAAGGACCCCGGGGCAGCCGCCTTTCGCCAGCGCAGGCTGGCTCCCCAGGGGAAGTGGGACCAGAGAGTTTCCCCACGGACGGAGGTAGGGGAAATGTCAGGGCCTGAGGGGACAGGGACAGCGCAAGTATGGAGAATGCGCAGTTAAAGGGAGCTTTGTCCTGCCTCCTGGCCATAGCCGCGCCAGTTTTCCCCCCGAGGGTCACTAGACCCGGCTGGGCCAGGGCCTCTGTGAGTAGTGTGATGGGACAACCCCCTCCCCTGCCCGGGGCAGAGCGACCAGAGAGTATTTACTGCCCGTCTCCCTGCAGGGCTCTCCTGGCAGGTGGCCTTGGCCCTCCGGGCTGCCTGCAGGGTGACTTGGGGGCCGGCACCTGCCTGGAGTAGGTAGGCCTGGGGCCACTTTTGTCCTAGGAAGGCACGGGCTCAGAGAGAGCATGGGGCGTGTCCAGGGCCACAGAGCCACACCTCTGGCCAGAAGAGCGACCCAGATGGAAATGGGGGCCCGGACTCGGAATCCAGGCGGCCTGACCTTCCTCCCCGTCCAGGGCAGAGGCCCTCCGTCCGCCCTTCTTCCCTGGAGGTCGAGTGGCCAGGCTCAGCCAGAGGCGGAGCTGCCCGTCCTCCCTCCCCTGCCCCTGCCTGGGTGCCAGGAAAGTCCCGGAGACCTGCCAACAGGGTCTGGACGATCCTGGCTGGGCATCTGCTCAGCCTCTGGGGCCCGGAGACCCGCCCTGCCCACTGCCCCGAAACAGGCCGCCCAGGGCCTGGTGGCTTTAACGGTGCCCCGTTGTTTCTCAGGATTCTGTAGGTGGTGGGTGGCGTCCCCTGCTGGTTTGGCCAGTGCACCTGGCCGCAGTGGGAGCCAGGGGCCAGGCCGGCTCTCCCGCGGTCCTCATCCTGCCCGTCACCGCTGGGCCCCAGCAGAGAGAGCGCAGACCCTACAGGTGCCGGTCCTCTCTGAGATGATGAGAAGGGCCGACATCGGCTGTGCTGACGGTCACTCAGCTCTGAATATGGTAAAAGTCGTGCACTTTGAGTGGGCGAGCTGTGTGGTGTGAGTGGGCTGTATCTCTACAAAGCCGATCGAATAACTTCCAGCATGCCGCCCCGTCAGGCCGCGCCCCAGGCCGAGCGCTGCCTGCACCCTGGCGCCCTTCCCGGGCCGCCCCCCACGCCCCCGCCTCTGCCCTCACTTGAGTTTCTTCCCTGAGACTCAGCAGTCCGCAAACCCAAGCCCCGCCCCCCGGCCCCAGCCCCCACCATCTGCTCTCAGCTTGTGTGAATCTGACTCTGCGGGGGCCTCCTGGGCCTGCGGTCACACAGCGTCCATCCTGTGTCTGGCTTATGCCATCAGCATGTTGTCCTCAAGGTCCCTCCACGTGGTAGCACGTGTACTTACAGCGAGTCTCAGTGCAGACTGGCCATAGTCGCACGTGCGACTTTGGACAACGCAGGTCCGGATGGAGGGAACGTCGCACCCCACTGTGATTCTCTGGCCTCTTGGGGCCTTGCTGACCCAGACGAGGCGGCCCGCTACAGGGCTGGCCCGTGGCTGGAGGCCACCAAGGCCTGGGCTACAAGCTCACCCCTCACCCATAAGCCACCGGCCCAGAGTCCGCACCTCAGCCTGCTCTGCCCACTCTCACATGCGGGGCCGCCACCTCCCGCCCTCGCCACGCCGGGCAGGTCCCAGACAGACAGGGACAGCCCCGGTGCCTCTGAGACCGCTCAAATTATCCAAATTAGCCAAACTACACCTGCTCACCCGCTACCCTCGGAAACCACAATGAAGGCCTACGTTTCCCCGCCCCCTGCCTCCTGTGTAACCCCGGTGTCCTCGTGTGGACCTGGGTGGCATCACCTGTCTGTCCCCTGCCTTGGGGACTGTAACGGACCGTCAATTCAGTGGCAGCTGGGTCCTGATCTCCTGGCCCATATCTGAAAAATAACAAAACTCACATTCGAAATACTCCTCGGGCTCAGGTGGCAGACACGTAAACTGAGGCTGGGGGTGGGGACAGTCAGGTCCCGAAGGCTGGCCTGCACGCGAGTGGGAGGAGAGGGTTCCCTACCTCCTTGAGCGGCTCGGGACCGACTGGGGTTCCTGATGCTGTGGCCCTCTGCCCCGGCCAAACCCACTGGCGAAGTGGCCCCCCACCCCAGCCCCGCGCCGCCCAGGACAGGCCGCCCTTCATGGAGTCCTCCCCGAGCTCCCGGGGGCATGAGAGACCGTGAAGAGCACGGGACGCGCTCAAGACGCGGCCAGTCCTCTAGGCCACCCTCTCTGACGCGATGCGGTAGAGCACTTTCGGGTCAGGCGCCAGCGGGGCCAGTGCAGAAGAACAGAGTGGCCCTCCGAGGAGCTCGGGGTGGAGGAGGGAGCAAACAGCGAGTGCAGGCTCCAGGGAAAGCAGCGCGGTGACAACAGCCCCTATCGGGGGACCCGGCCCTCGGACGGCCTCAGAGCTTGGCTTTCTTACAAGCTGGGGGAAGGAGGGAGGAAGGCTGCAGTGGCCGAGTGAAGGTCAGAAAAGGTACATTTCAGAGCAAAGGCTGTTCTCGGGGATGAAGAAGGTCATTTCCTAACAGGGGGTCAGTGGAGAGGCGATGACCATCCTAACGGTCAGCCCCGCAGGAGGAGACCCGCGATTACCGCCGGAGACCTCCACTCTCCTGCCCTCACGCCCGAGAGAACAGGGAAGCAGGAACCCGGAAAAGCAGAGAAGTGCCCCGTTCCACCGGGTGCAGCGCACGCCCACGCTTCTGTGTGCGTTGTACGGGAGGTTCTTATGTCCGCGCTGTGGGGTCGCTGCACCCGCGCCTAATGGGCATCCTTATTCTCCCCTCAAACACCTGGGTGAAAAAGTGCGCGTTATACTAGGCAAAATACCATAATTAGCACAATCGTCCAATTTGGCCTGAGAGACGTGCATAGAAAATTCCACCCAGTAACAGAAAAAAAATACACATTGTTTTTAAATGCATGTGACACAGTTACCAAATTGAACACCCCCCACCCCCACGAGCTCTAAAACAGTCTCTGAAAAATGGAAAAGAATTCAAGACTAGCAAGAGAAAGGTATCTGGAAAATCTCCAAAATGCTTGAAAATTAAAAAAAAAATCAAAATAGCCCATGATTCAAATTTGAAACTACTTTGAACCAATTAAAAAGGAAAGCGCAGTGTTTCAAAATGTGGGGAATGTGGTACTTCGAGGAAAATTAAAGCATTCGACATATGAAACAGCTCAAGTCACGGACTTCAGCCTTCTTATGAAATTAGAAAAATAAGAACAAATTAAACCCAACGTAAGTAGAAGAAACACAGAAATGAGAACCAGAGCAGAGTCAGCGAGACGGAAAGCTGAAAACAACAGTCAGCCCTCGGAACCGGTCAGAACCGGTCCGGAGGGTCCGTGAAATCCAGCAGGCTCTCCCGAGGAGAGACCGTGGTCGCCCGCGTCAGGGCTGGGCACGGTGGCGGGACAGACCCTACAGAGATGAAAAGGGCCGCAGGGGAATACCAGGGACTTTATGCCAGTGATGTCGTCAACAGAGATGAAATAGACCCCTTAAAACATACAAGCGACCGAACTCACTCCAAAGAAACGGACCAGAGGAGCCCCGTGTCGCTTCAGAAAATTAAATTTGTAGTTAAAAGCCTTCCAACGCGGAGAACGGCAGGCCTCGGGCGCATACCTGGTGAACACTTTCAAATATTTACGGAAGAAATAAAACCCCTTCTGCATAAACTTGCTCAGAACCATTGGAACGGCCGGAATGCCTCCCTCCCAGACAGACGATTTTCCCGTAAGATCCGGAGCAAGACAAGGGCGTCTCTTCTCGAAACTTCTCTGTAACATTGTCCTGCGGGGTTTAACCAGCGCAGTAAAACAAGGAGAAAAGGGGAGGGCCCGGACTGGAAAGAGAGGGAAAGGTCCTTCTGCGCGGGAAGCACGACCATCTCTGAAGGAAACCGGACCAAATCTGGAAACACTACTCTAATTAAAGTGAGGTCAGCAAGGTGGCAAGAGAAATACAAACAAGCAAAAACCTGCAGAAAACAGTGGGCGAGTGAACTTTAAAACACCATGGACGATAACACCGAAAATATTAAATACTTAGTTAATGAGTAGTGGCAAAGGCGTTCGCAACTTGTGCGCTGAAAACGCGGGTGAGAGAAGTCAAAGGTGACACCAAATGCAGAGGTAGCCTCTGTCCCTTGTCCCCAAAGTAATCCCTGGAGTCAACACAATCTCCATCAGATTCGCAGCAGATTTTTGTAGAAACCGGTAAACCGACGTTACCCATTCCCGTGTTCTTCATTCCTCACACCCACGTACTTCCACTCCTCACGGGATGGGTAGGCTGTTTCATTCCGGAGCGTTTGGGGGCACACCAGAACTCTTACCGTTAAAATTAACGGGGGTATATTTTTCCACTTGACCGCTGTTCACAGAGGGGCTCTCGCGAACAAATGAACATTTTTGAAGCACAGAATGCACGTGTGCAGGGGCTGTCTCCGCCCTTTCCCCGCCCCCGCCCCCCGCCCCCCGCTGTCTTTGGTCTCACTCTGTTTGATGGCAACCCCGTGCGTTTGGGATTTTTCTATTGGCTTCGTCGAGCACCCTAATACCAGACAGGGCAAGCCCCCGTTTGTCGTCCGTCCACTCAAAGCCGGCCTCCCAACGCGTGGGCACTTCCACTCGAACGTCAGCGTCACAGCGAGGGCACCGAGCGGGGCTCCCGGCTGCGATGCTGACCGGTGGCTCTGGGGCCCGAGGTTTGCCGGGCTTCGGCACCTTGTCACATTACGGCTGTCGGTTGGCCCCAAGCGGCATCCACCGGGGACCTCGCTGGAGTCTAGCGTTTTCCACAGAGAGGCCTGGCACGTCCCTATGCCGGGGTAAATTCCTAGACGTGCCCAGTGTTGTGTCTGTAATGAGAGGCGTCTCCGATGACGTCACGGCAGCCTCTGGTTGCGGCGCCGGCGCGAGGGCGGCTCCGTCGCGTCCCCTGGGGCCGGTCTCTGCGGCAGCCCCCAGGGCGTATTCCGCCGGCTGTCTGCGAGCAGCTCAGGACGTGGGAGCTTTGTTGGTGTTGGACGTGGGTGTGTCTGTGGCGAATCGTCTACACGTGCGGCGGCTCGGCGTCTCTGCAAGCCCCGCTACCCGCCCTTCCCGCTTCGACAGTGCGCCGCCCTCTGGGACCCCCTGCGCAAAGCTTTCTCCCCCGTGCTTTCGGAACGCAAGCCTTCTCCTCGCATTTAGCGTTGCCTTGAAGAAGAAATGTGCGAATCTCGCTCTTCCAGGCGGCCTTCCAGGGGGTTGCTCTGGAATGTTCCGGAACTTTGCATTTTTCAGCGTCACTCTGATGCACCTAGTCTCCCCGTCGGGTGTCCCGTTGGGCCTTGAGAGCCCTTGCTGTGGCCTCTTCAGGGCTGGGGCGGCTGTTCTGATTACTTTTCCGCACACGGGCCCCTCGCTGCCCTTCCCGCAGCCCCTCATCCCGCCGGCCTGTTTACGCGTCCTGCCCACACGTCTCGGTGGCCCCCCGGAACCGGCCCTCCGTCCTCCCTCCGGAGGCTCGTCTCACCGATCCGCCTCCTCTCAGCGTCCACGTGGCACGGGCCCGCTCGCTCTGTCGCTGAACTGCCGCGCTCTCCGCGCCCGACGGCTTCCCTGGGCGCGCGGCTGGGCCTCCGCACCTGTTCCTTACTGCTGACGTCACCCCGTGCTTCTTTCTGCGTGTCTCTCGGGACGCCTTGCCCACCTCGGCCCGTCTGCCTCTATAATTCTGCCTCAGATGCCACAGCGGCGCCGGGCGGTGGTTTCTTTGTCCCAGTGGGAGTCCAGGGGTCTGCACTCCCCCTGAAGTGACGTGACTTGGTGGGGTCCTGGGTGTGGGGCGGACCAAAGCGGGGCGGGAGAGGGGGGCTCGGCAGCATCAGTCGGAGATGGGGGAGGGGCTCACCTTCCTGTCCCTTTTGTTTTATTTTTTGAATCCCGCTGTGGGTTCCCTTCCTTTGAGACAGCAGTGTCCTGAAGAGAAAGAAGAGGCTGGGGGATGGGGAGGGGGGACATGGGCAGGACTGGGGAAGGTGTCAAGACTAAGGAGGCAGCTGACGGGCCAAGGAAGGGGCCAGGGACCAGGGACCAGGGACGGGGAGGCACCAGCAGGTCACCAGACGGGTTCCATAAAGGAGGAGGGAACAGCTCAGTGCGTGTGTGGAGGACGGTGGGAGCCAGGGGTCTGGCGGTCAGAGAGACGGGAGGGTGAAGGCCGCACAGACGCTGTGAGGCTGGCCAGGGAGCGGGGGAGTAGCCGTTAGCTCATGGCTGCCGAGGTAGAGCGGCTGACTGACAGACACGTAGCCGCGTGTGAAAGAGACAGAGAGACGGAGGGACGGAGGGAGAGACAGACCTCAACCGGCTGAAATGCTTTTATTCGGTCATCCCTTGTGGAGGAGATCAAGCTCTCTCTGGCGGTAGAACGCCAGCTCATACATGTTATCCGTGGGGGATTCGTTCCAAGACCCCCGTGGGTGCCTGACACCGCGGCTAGTCCTGAGCCCTACGTGTTCACACAAACACGCCCCCGACGCAGTCTAATTTATGAACTGGGCGCTGTGAGAGGTTAGCGGGGATAACCAGGCACAAAACGCCAGGCGCACTGCTAACAACGTGCTACAATGACAGGCATGCGGTTCTGGCCTCTCCCTCTCTCACGATACCTTGTGGCCCTGTGCTCAGCCTTCGTCCCCTGATGAGGTGGGCTGATAAGGCGTCTACGTGAGGGGACGCAGCGAGGCGAGCGCCGGGGGCCTTTCTGTCCCTGTGACAGCGTCAGGCTAATCTGACCTTCTGATAATTCGGAGGCACTTAGAAACGCCCTGCGTCCCCGCTCTCGCGCTCTGGGGCCTTTGACCTCGGAGGGACAGGCGGCTCTCCAGCAAAATGGGTTTGCCACGAAGGATTGCAACAAGGTCTGACGGAGAGTTGGCATGTCCAGAGGAACGAAGGGGAGAGGCTTCTTCTGGACCCGGGGCGGGGGCGCTGCTGTGAACCGTGCCTTGGAGGGAGGCGGGGGTGGAGCGCAGTGGCTTTGGGTCAGCGGAGCTACCGTGTCCCATGGCCGAGCTGTGACTGGGCCAGGAGGGAAAGAAGGCTTCCTTGAGCACAGGCTCTGTGACACGGGACCGACCCACTGATCTGATAAGTGAGGCGGCCACCGAGTGAGTAACAGGGAGGGACCCTGGACAAGGGGATGAGTCACATCCCAGGCTGGATGGGGCGGGGGCACGAGATCTCACCAGGCCGCCCGGAATGGCTGGCAATTCACAACATGCAGATTGTCGGCTTCCATGTCTTTGCATCAAATACGTCCAGACCCCAGCTGACCGCGGCTAACTGGGGCCTTGGAAGGCGACACCGTGGGTGCGGAGGCACTGCAGCGATGACCCGTCTGAGTGCAGTCGCCCGCTGAGGCTAAACAAGTGAGTGTGGTTTTGCCGAGGAATAGGACAGGTACACAATAGCCGGGTTCCTCCCCACAAAATATAAAGTTCGAAGGACAAACGTTAACATCCCCTTGGAGCACCTGGCCAGGTACAGCTTCAGCCAAGGGTCCCGAGTCAACACCGCAAGACGTCCTCTTTGGGCACCAGCTCCCTACCGCCACCTGCTTTAAGTACCACCACCTGCTTTAAGCACCTAGAAAACACGGCTCAGGTGGAACACGCGTTTTCAGATTGTGGACAACAAGCGGTGAGTGAGCCGTGGGAGGCGTGGAACAGACCGGGAAAGCGGGTTCTTCCGAAAGCGGGCTCTCCTGCGCCTTTTCGGGCCTAGCCCGGGGGTCTCTTGGTGCTGAGGAGATGGAGCCCAGAGATCCGGCAGATGGAGTCTGCAGGGCAGATCCCTGGGGGAAGGGGGAGGGGAGAGCTGGAGATAGAATGCGCGGGACGTGGCGCTCGGTCGCCGACACAGGACAGACACCCTGTGGTCCCACGCGTAGGAGGCCCCTCGATGCATCAAGATCACAGAGACAGGAGCCAGGATGGCGGTGCCCCCACATCTAGAGAGGTGTACACGCACAGGAGTGGATGAGACCCCTGGCACAGCCAGAGCAAGAAGGGAAAGGGGCCCGCTGCTCTCCTTGGGGAACCCCAATATCTCAGCAAGTGGCAGAGTGGGCAGAGTCAACAGAAGACAGAAATGTCACCTAAGACAGTGACACAGAAACCAGGAGAGAGCGTCACGGACGATGCTGAGAAGCATGGGAGTCCCCCGTGGGCTGGAGGCTGCCGTGCGGAGGCAGAGACAAGGACGGGCGTCCTGCTCGGAGCCTGGAGGTGTCTGGGGGGACAGCAGCCAGGGAGATGGTGGGCCCCCAGCGGGAGGTGCAGGGAGAACTAGGGGATGGGGGAGCCCGGGCTGCGTTGGCCGCACCTGTCACAGCAGCAGGGCCTGGAGTGATGGCTCAGCCGCAGCTGCACTGCCTGTCGGGTGCCGGGCTGAGGGACCGCCGGCCCAGGGCTGCCAGGTGAGCCAGCAGGTCCCAGGTGGGCCCCGGTCCGCTGAGCAGCCTCCTGACCATAAAAAGATGTCGTGGCTTCACTTCCACCTTCAAGGCTCACACCTGGCCCACGCCCAGCACCCACCCGGAGCTGGGCAGGGAGTGTGACTCTCAGAAACACTTCCAAGTCACTTAAGGGGACAGCAAGCGATTGCACCACAGGCCACTCTCCGCCCCTTGGCATTCACAGGTATCTCTTTCTCTCTCTCTCTTCTAAACAAACAAACAAACAAACAATAACAGCTTTATTGAGACAATTCACATACCACAGAATTCACTCTTTTAAGTCCTCGGGTCGCCCCAGCCCTGTGGCTCAGTGGGTCGGAGCACCGTCCGTACACCAAAGGGATGCAGGTTCGATCCCCAGTCAGGGCACCCACAGGAGGCAACCGATGGACGTTCCTCCCTCTCTCTCTTTCTCCCCTCCCCTCTCTCCAAAATCCACAAGCATGTCCTCGGGTGAGGGTTAATAAATAAACAAACGTGTAAAGCACTCGGGTCGATGGCTCGCAGTACATTCACAGCCATACGACCACCACCACTCTCTAGTTCCAGAACATTTTCAGCGCCCCAAAGGGAAACCCGCACCCATCAGCCGTCACCCCCGCCTCGTCTTCCTCCCAGCCCAGGCTACACTGATCTCTGTCTCCGTGGATGCGCCAGTTCTGGGCGCTTCCGCACATGGAGCCGGACGTTGCCCCACGTACACCTTTGCCTCCTGTACTTAACTTCCAAATAAAGACTAAGTCGAGCCACGCACCCGCCCCGCCTGCTGCCGCTGAGCTCGCAGGCCTGGTGAAGTCAGGTGGCCCCCTGCCCCGGGTGCGGCTGGGCTCTTCCGCGGAGTCCCCTTTGGCGGAGTCCTGGGTGGTAAGGACGGAGACAGAGAGCGGACTGCCGGGACCACGCTGACAATGATGGCAGGGGAACGGGAGAGGAGAAGAAGGTCGCAGGCTGCCATCACGCCCAATACCTTCCCAACAAAGTAAGGGAGAAATGCTGACAAGGCTGCCTCGGCGCAGCAGCTGCGACGCAGGGCACGTTCCTTCCAGAACCCGTGGCAGAGCCTCTCCAGCTCCGGGCGGGTGCGGCCCCACGCCGTCTGGGATGGCACAAACCTTCTTCCTGAAGGGTCTGGGCGGACGGACAGCAACGGCCAGTGGTGGCCGGGGGCACAGGGAGGGAGGGGTGCACAGGCAGAGCTCCAGGCACAGTGGCCCAGGAAGGTGATAAGCTCAGGGCGCCCCAGGACACCGTGGTGGTGACCTGTGGCCCTCTTGGGTGGAAGGGGCCAGGTGTCCACTCCGCCAGGCCGCCAGGGTTAGGAGCAGGGGCCAGTCCACAGCCAGGCCTCAGGCCCTGGCTTATCTCTGATGAGGAAGAAGGGCTCCTTCCGGACAACCTTAGGCGGGTGGAGGCTGCCACCTCCTGGCCCAGAGAAGCAGCCTTGCAGTGGCGGCGGCCTGTGGAGGTGCCGGCTCCCTCTGCCTGGACTCCCGGGGCGGCCACCGGGTGGGCCCGGGCAGCAGACAGAGAGCAGGCAGGGGCAGGTGGGCAGGTGGAGAGCTGAGTGGGAGAACACTGCAGGGAAACGAGCGAGTGAAAGGTGGGCAGGTGTGAAGCTGGGCAGGTAGGAAGGTGGGCAGGTGAGCAGGTGGGAAGCTGGGCAGGCCTTAGTGGGTGAGCAGTCGCTGGAGGGGCAGGCAGGCTCAGGGCCCAGAGGGCACGGCCCGGAGAGTGGCCGGTCCGAGCCAGCTCCCAGTGCCTGCTCCCCTCTGTGCCATGAGGCCGGGCGGTGGACGATGCTGGGTTTTCAAATAAAATCGATGTAGGACAGTGTTAGGTTTACAAAAAAGTTGCAGAGATAGTACAGTGGCTTCTCCGTGCCCCCCACCAGTCTCCCCCTCACCGGCACCTGATGCAGGCACAGGGCTTTGTCACAAGAAATCAGTCGTTATGGGTCCATTATTGTCCACCACGGCCACACTTCTTCAGCTTCCGCGGTTCTCCTCCGTCTCCTTTTCCGTCCCAGGACCCACTGTGGTCCCCACATCACAGTCAGTGCCCCCGGCCCCTGAGGCTCCTCTGGGCCGGGACGGCTTCTCAGACTCTCCTTGTTGTCGAGACTTTGGCAGTTTTGAGGGGCACGGGCCAGTGTTTGCAGGTGTCCCCTATTGGAGTTTGTGTCACAGTGGGTGGCCTGGGGTTGTGGGTGTGGGGGAGGGCCGCACCACGTCACAGCAGCACATGCTCTCCACGGCACCATCCCTGGGAGGCGGGCTGCCGTCACCTGGCTGCGGGGTGCCGGCCAGGCGTCGCCCACCCACCCTGCGCTCTCCAGGGAAGGAAGTGGCTGTGCACAGCCCCGCCCAGGGATGACAGTGAGGCCCCCACCCGATGGTGGTGTCCGCACTCGGCATCGGGGATTCTCCTGCACAGGTAACCTGGTGGGCTCTAGCCCAATGTGACGGTGTCGGTTTTACTGCTCGATCGTTCCAGTTTTGGCCGCTGGGAGCTCTTTCAGTTGGCTCTCAATAGTGACAAAATAGTTTTCAATGAACCAATTAATTATTAGCTGAGGGAGAGGAAGAGGGAGGACAAGGGGGATTCCCTGAATGGCAAATAATGTATCACACACATGCACACTCAGACGTGCACACATGCACACAGAGACACACACACACACACTTGTGTGGGCATGTGAACACACACGCACACACCACATGCAGGTGTAGCATGTGCACGTAGTCACAGGTGTGTGATCCCATGTGTGCAGAAATGTGCACACACTGGCACATGAACACACACATGTGTGCACACCCACACAGGCACACAAACATGCCTGTACACGTGCACATACATGTACATGTGTGCGCACACATGTATACACATGCACACCGGTGTGCATGTGGTGGCACATATGCTCCCGTGTGCACATAGGAAAGCCCTGCGACTCTGTGGAAGTGCAGGCAGGAGGCAGCACAGGCCTGCTTATGGTGAGGCCTGATCCTTGGGATGGGGCCTGCGGCAGCGGGGGGCTTTGTCCCCGGGGGCCAGCCCCCTGGGCCTGCAGCTGCTGCTCTAGAGACCCTCCTCGGTCCCCCAGGCTGCCCTTGGGAGTGGGTGGCCACCCCTGGTGCCCAGAGAGGAGGGGTGAGTGGCCCAGGGCCGGGGAGGGCCAGGGGCTTTCTTAGGTGCTGCTTCCTCCTGCAGAGTGGCTGCTAGAGAGGGCGGGCGTGGCTCAGCCAAGTGGCTGGGGGCTCACAGGGCGAATGTGATGGTGCCTGAAAACTGCCAAGCTCCCCGCCCCAGCCAGTGGGCCCTGGGAGACGGGGCTGTGGTCTGGTGCCGGTCAGTCCCCACGCGGTCGGCCACCGATGGAGCCTTCTTATAATGTTTGCCTGGAGGCGAGTTTGGTGCCACCTTGGAGGACACCTTGAGGTCCTCTTTGGAAAATGCCGGGCACACAGTAGGTGCTCAGCAGGGGCAGGTCTGGAACCCAGGCCTGGCTCCCACTCCAAGCGCTGTCCCCCAAGCCCGGCACAGAGGCGCCCGGCAAGCTGGTAGGGCGCAGTGCGACCATGTGGCTTCTCTCCTGCGTTGGAGAACTGAAGCCGACACAGTGGCTGGTCTCTGGGAGGGGGCGTTAGGCTGCCCAGTCGCCGCAGTCCACACCCTCAGTCACCCCTCAGGTCACAGCTGTGCCCCAGCCAGGGCCACACCCAGGCTCCGCAGGCCAGTGGCATTGGGGACCCCCTCGTGTTCCTACAGAACCAGGAGCACCCCACATGCTAAGACACAGAATGGGAGCAACTCCAGCAGGAGAGACAAGCCGTACACAGGTGGCCCCGCCCCGTTGGCAGTGGCCCCCAAGGTGCAAACCAGCCAGGACTGGACCCAGACGGTGGGCCCACCATGGGTCCCCTGGGGCCCACGTTAGCCCCCAGCGTCCCACTCAGCACGACCTGTGTGTGTTTGAGTGGGCCTCCCCCCCACCTTGAGCTCCGCCAGAGGCCCAGAGTGGGTGTGAGGGAGCCCCTCCCCGCGCCCTCGAGGTGTCCCTGCTCCAAATTGCTCACCTGTGTTGCCGCTGAAGTATCAAAAATCAAATCACCTTTTCAAAAATTTAGTTGTCACAGAACATTTCAAATGGCATTGCGTAAGACATGCTTCAAGAATGATGTTACAATCAGACCGGCCCCCCAGATTCCTCCCAGGATTAAGGCCCCGGGCAGGGCTCACCAGGGGGACAGCCTCTGCTTGCACACTCCAGGGACAGGGAACTCACCCCCTACCCAGCTGCCCTCTGCTACTCACCAACCCCTCCCAAGGTGTCTTCTGCAGCCGCACCTGGAACACGGCTGTGCCCTTCTGGGGCAGGCGCCGGGTGTCCATAAATGTCCTGGTGTCATGGGCAGGGCTGGGGCAGCAGGGGGTGGCTGAAACTGGCCTTGCCACCCCTCCCCCCGCGGCCTGCCCTCCTGACTGGGCACCCAGCCTCTCAGTGCTCAAGTTCTCAGGGTGTGTTGACAGACGGATGGGCGGACGCAGCCTACCTCCTGGGCGGGCAGCTGCGGTCTGAGGCCCCCGCCCAGCTGGAAACCGCAGAGGGAGGGCAGGAGAGGGTTGCAGAGGGGAGAGGAGCAGAGGGAGGGAGACCAGCATGGACCCTTGGAGTCGAGTCAGGGTGGCCAAGTGCCAGATGCTGGTCACCAGCTCCTTCATCCTGGTAACAGGCGGGCTGGGCGGGGAGGGGTGGGGGGTGTCAGGGGAGAGGGGTGGCAGCCACGTGAGTGGGCCTCCAGTGCAGCAGCCCCCCGCCCAACCAGCCCTGCTGTCCCCATCCTGCCCCACGGAGGGGCACCTGGGGTCCCTGATGGTAGGCGCCCTAGAGTTCCCATTGGGGTGGCCGCCCTGCACCGGACAGCAGGCCTGCAGGAGGCCCCAGGGGCCTGGTGAATGGGGTCAGCACAGCAGTGCATGGGTGGGGGGGTGCTGGGTGCTCTCCCGGGGGTGGGGGATGTGGCTGCTGGGGCTGGGCTAGGCCCACTCCCAGCTCGGCAGAACGGTCCAAGGCCCCCGGTTCCTGGAGAAACGACACTGGGGGTGTCTTTGGGGGTGGGGGCAGTGTGCGCAGGGCGGTGGCCAGCACATTTGTGTGTGTGTGTATGTGGTGGGGTGTTCATGTGCCAGGGTGTCTGTGTGCATGTGTGTTGGAGGGTGTCTGGGGCTAAGGCCTCCCCGAAGCGGGGATCGTCTTGTGTGAGACCAGGAAGCTGGAGACCAGGGCTGGTGGGGTCCCCCTGGGCCGGGCGTGGCGAGCCCTGCCCCGCGCTCTGGGTCCGCCCCACCAGCTGCTGGGCCTCCTCGTGGCCACCATGGCGGCTCTCACCTACTTCGGAGCCCACTTTGTTGTCATCAGCCGTGTGTCTCCAGAGGGGTCCCCCTACGAGGTCCTGCACCGCTGGGGTAGGTGAAGCCCTGGGTGGCCACTGTCGGGGAGGGGTGGGTGGGACTTCACGTGCCAAGGCAGCTGGGGAGTAGGCCCCCCAGCGGAGCCGGACAGGGGTAGGCACAGGGGTCAGGGGCACGGCATCTGCCCTGGGTCCCACGGCACAGAGCTTGGTGTCTGTAGCCCCTCCCTGGGAACTTGAGGACAATGTGTCAGGTGGCACACAGACACTGACCTCTGTGTCCTGGAGGGGCTGTTCCTGCAGAGAAGGGCTCAGCCCCGGGGGAGTCCTCGAGCAGCTCAAAGGGATGACAGTGTCCCTCCAGGGGCTTGAAACTTAGGTGAAAGCACCAAGGAGGATGGATGTGGAGACACGGAGTCCCCCCCCCCGCCCCTCGGTTGGTTGGTGGTCCCAGCCCCTGGCCTTGTGCCCCCCTAGGCCCCACTTTTTAACCTTAACCCCGAACCCCAGCCTCCCTGGAGCAGGAAGCCTGGGTCTGGACTGATAAGATTATAGCCCCACGTGGCCAGCTGTCACTAGGGCACGGGAAGGGGGTGGGAGGTGGCTTCAAAGATAGTCCCCGCCAGTAGGGCAGGAAGCAGAGGTGGGGGCAGGGCCGGCTCCTTTCCCTGGGTCCTGAGTGCGGGGAGGGCAGGGCGGGAGGGGTAAGGGGGGGTGTGGGGCGATGGGAGATGCGTCCATTCCCGGTGGGGAGACAGGGCCTGTTCGGAGCTCCCGAAAATCCAGCACACACACTCCCACTTCGGGTGGATTCAGACCCAGGCTCTGTGCACCGGGGATCCCCTGGCCTGGGCACCCCTAACCCTCCTCCTCTCTCTCCCTACCCAGCCTTCTTCACAGGGATCGGCCTGGCCGGGCTCCTCGGCCTGGGGGCTGTGCTGAGTGCCGCAGCCACTGTGCGGGAGGCCGGGCGCCTCATGGCCGGGGTGAGTCCTCCATGCCTCCCGCGCCCCCAGCGCCCCAGGCAGGAATCAAGAATGCCAGGGCTATAGAGCCTCTCCCTGCTGTGGACAGTGATGTGGGCCAGCCAGCGCCCCGCCCCCGAGACCAGCCAGGGCCCCGCCCCTAGGCCAGCCACGGGCCCGCCCCCAAGCCCTATCTCACTGCGTCATCCTCGACCGGGAGAGGCCGAGCCGGCCATCCCAGGGGGGCTCTGGTTCTGTTACTATGGAGGCTCTGGGATTTCCGGTGAATTTTGTTTCCTCTTACGAAGAGGCCCGGGGAGGCAGGAAAAGGCTCCTCTGCCCACGCCCCCACATCCCTGCAGGTCTGGGCGCGTTCCCAGGTGAAGTCCCCCCAAGGTGGACCGCAGCTCAGGTCCTCCTGAGCTCCACACTGTCCTTTGTAGCTACTGGAGGGATCTCCCCAGCCCCTGAGGTCCCACGCGCCCCTGGATCTCCCCCACAGCAGTGCCCTCGTGTCGTCCCCATACCCACTCCTCCACGTGGGCCCACCGAGGTCCCTCCCCACCTGTCCTGTTGTCCCCCCCCTGCCCCCCGCCAGTCCTGCCTCCCCGCTGGGCTCTTGCCCCGCCCCCACCGGACCTAGGGCTTGTGCTCTCCCCTGCACCCCCAGCTACCACCTGGCACATACTTGCTGTTTGGGGTGCATGGAGTCCAGCCTTCCTCCCTCCATTCCAACCAGTAGGCCCCCTCTTTGCGGCCCCCAGCCTTGGGACCAGAGACCCCCGGAAGCTCATTTTGGGCGTGGGGGGGAGTTGTGCTTCTCCATGTGGCCGCTGAGTTGCAGGACTGCCAGGGCTCTCAGCCCAGCCTGTGTCACCCAGTATTTGTTGAGTGATGCCTGGTTGTAACGGGCTCCAAGGGCAGGGACTGGGCCACCTCCAGGAGCCAAGGCCCCAGGCCAGATAGCCCTAGGTGTGTTCCAGGTGAGACCGGGTCGGGGCAGCTCAGCCCGACCCCGGGCCCCGCCGGCGGCGCGGGCAGGCCTGGGTGTCCGTCTGCCATGGTGCGGCCTGCACCCCGGGCAGCGGTTTTCAACCCGCCGCCACTCACAGGCGTGCTGCGAGAATCTTAAAGACAGGCAGTACCCGACCGGTCAGGGACAGCGACCTCCCGTCCCCTGGACTGTCCAGTAGAAAAACCACAGCAGCCAACCCGGCAATAGCCGTCCAGTGGGAATAAATAAAAATTACACCTTTTTTTTTTTTTTTTGCCAGATTGACAAAAAATGTATGTTTGGTGTACCGCAGAATTTTAGGCCGCGAGATGAAAAAACTTTGAAAATCGCGGGCCCAGGTGGTAGAGGGAGGGCAGCCGATGGGGCAGGGGCTGTTCCCCCGGAGGAGAGCCCTCCGCTGTGGGGCCTGACAAAGGGTCGCGCACTGGGACAGGCTGCCAGCAGGGCCCGGCCAGGGGGCCAGGTTTCGGCCAGAGCGCTGCGCGTGTGTGGGGCAGGGGGAAAGGCCTGCCAGCGTCGGCCACCAGGGGGCGCCGTGGTGCTGGCTGAAGGCGGCAAACGAGGTTGCCTCTTCCCTGTGTCACTGGCGAGGTCTCGCGAGCTCAGGCCTGTTCTTGGCCCAGCCAGGCACCAGAGCTGTCCCCTGCGCCCCCTTACCCCTGCTCAGCCCTGTGCCCTGACCTGGGGGCAGAGCTTCAGGGAGACCCTGGGAGGGCTGGCAGGGCTGTGCTGGGGGGTGCACCCACAGGGCCCCGCCTGGCCCCACAGGGCGCTGGGCAGCCGGGCTCTCAGACACCTGCACGCTGAGCGGCGTGTGTGCAAGTGTTGCATCTGGCACGCCTGTGCACACGTGTGTGTGTGTGTGTGTGAGGGCACGGGAAGGGGCTGGGGATGGCTCCCAATGGGACAGGCTCGGGATGAGCCCCCTTCCTGCCCCCACCCCCTCCAGCCTCTCCCCGAACCGGCCTCCAGAACAGGAAATGAGCGTGCTTCCCAGGCTGAGAGCACAGGGCTTGCCAGGGTGCCTGAAAGAGGCCCTTGCGATTTATTTACGTATTTTTGTCTGGAGTGGGGAGAAGGAAGAGGGCTGGGGCTGGGCCTGGCCGCAGCAGCGGCCGCTGCCCAGCCCGTGGAGGCCCGGGGGACTGGGTGGGCCCCTCCTCTGCCCAGGAAGCCCTCCGCAGGGTGGGGGGTGGGCCAGCGGGCAGAGGCAGGGAGCCACATTCTCTCCTAGGAATGAAACGGTTTCTGGAGCACGCTGGTCCCCTGGCTGGCCCAGGGCCCCAGCCTGGGAGGCAGCCTTGAGCGATGGTTTCCAGATGGGAAGGAGGCCCTCAGCCAGCCAGGGGGGAGGAGGAGGGGAGGGGAGGGGGAGGGAGAAGGCCAGAGAGGACAGAGGAGGCACCTTCAAGGCCGCCTGAGACAGGCCTGCAGACTCCCAGGCCGGCAGGAGGACGGCGGGGGGGCAGGCGGGCAGCCTGAATCAGAGCCCCTGTGCTCGCACCTGAGCTTGGGGGCCGGTGGGTGGTCCCCCCTTTCACAGAGCCACTCCCCCAACACACAAACACACACACACACACACACACACACACACACACAGACCATTTCTTTGTCCCTGCCTGGCCTGGCCAGTGTCTGTGTGTCTGTCTGCGTCAGCAGGCATCTCTCTGTGTCACCGAGAGCGAGCCCAAAGCCCGCTCCCGGGAGGGGGAGGAAGAGGGAATGACACACTGAGGGCGCCCTCACTGAGGCTGGGGAGGGCGCGCTGCAGGCCGCCGCCGTGGGCCTGCCCGTGCCCTGCAGTCGCCAACGTATCCGGCCAGTGGCCGGACTGACCGTGCAGAGCCAGGCCGGGCTCCGAGCTTGCCGTGACCCTTTGAAACTGCCCGCAGGGAGCGCTGGGGCGGGAGTACCTTTGGCAGGGGAGGGTCCACCGTATTCGGTGGCTTCTGCAAGCCCAGAGCCCCAGACCCAGAGAAAGAGGGTGCAGTGAGGGGGCTGGGGATGGGGCCGTGTTCCCCAGGGACCACCTGTCTCCTCCAGTGCGGGTCCCGGCTACGTAAGAGTGAGGGGACTGGCACCCATGGGCCATGGGCAGGAGCAGAGCAGGGCACGAGGAAAGGAGGGGGCTTCCCTGGGGTGGGGTGGGGGTGGTCACGCCATCTTGGTGTGTTTGTAACGGCCTGAGCCCTCCCAGCCAGAACTGGGGCTCCGGAGGGCGAGGGGTGCCGGCCCCCAGGGGCACCTGGCCGTCCCTACCCGGCCCGCCGGGACCGCCCGAATGGGGCAGGTTCTCCCAGATCCTGACCCCAGGCCCCAGGAAGGCGCTACCCCAGCCCCATCAGCGCCTCTCCCAGCGCCCCCTCCCTTAGGCAGGAGGGCTCTCTCGTGCCCACTGGGGCGCCTTCCCTCCCTGGGGCGGGCGCAGGGTTGGCGCTGCCACAGACAGGCCCTCGGAACGAAAGCTAGCAATGGTGGAAGGCTTCCTGGAAAGGGCCGGAAGGAAGGGTGGGAACCTGTGTGCCCGCCACCCTAGGTCTCCGCCTGGGCAGTAGGGAGCCGGGCTTGGGGGCCCCTCGGCCCAGGGGGAGCCCGGCAGGCCCGCACGCGACACGACTGGCGCTCCCTCCCCCAGGGCTTCCTGTGCTTCGCCTTGGTGTTCTGCGTCCTGGTGCAGGTGGCCTTCTGGCGGCTCCGCAGCCCCACCCGGGTGAGTGCCCCCGCCCCGTCACGCGGGGGAGGGCCCCAGGAAGTCAGTTCCATGCTTCCCCACCGCGACCCCCCACCATGCCCCCATCATTAGAGAAGAGAAGGGTGGGTGTTTGAGGACCACTGTGGGGACATTGTCTGCTTGGTGGTGGGGTGGGGACACAGGGACCGGAGGGCGGGGGAGGGGGGCAGTAGCTCTAGAAGGAAGGAGGGGAGGTGGGTACAGGCTCAGATGGCCCCCAACTAAGACCCCCCATTCCCGCCCCCTCCTGGCTGGGGAAGTTGAGGAGGGGAAGGGGCCAGTGGAGGGAGGGCCCTGCCTGCCAGAAGGATGGATCCGGCAGGGGAGTCAGTGTTCCCAAAGACTTACGAAGGAGGTCTGTATTCCTGACGGGGGCCCGGCCAGGCAGGGAGAGATGCCTTGTCAGGGCCTGCCGGGAGGACCGGGTACACAGGGTGTCCAGGGTGCACCCACAGGACCCCGACCTGCCTGGAGATGGGGCTGTGAGGTGACCAGGGGCCGAGGTACCCTGCTGGTTCCATTCTGAATGTGGGCTCTTTCCCAGGGACGGTTGTGTTGGTGGTGGCTGGGATGATGACGCCCAGGGTAGTGGTGAGGGTAGGTCCCCATGGCAGGGATTCATCCGTCTGTCCACCCAGCGAACGTCCTCTGGGGGCTTGTTGGATCAGCAGGGCACCCTGGGAGGCTCAGTGCTGAGAAGGCTCCTTCCCAGCTCCAAGGGAGGGAGGGAGGGAGGGACGGAGGGAGGCAGGCTCTGGCTCTGGGATAATTTGACCACATGGGGCCACGGTCCCCAGAGGGAACACCTGAGCAGGGCTGGACACCTGCGGGCTGCGGGTCTGTGGTGGGCACTGATCCCAGAGAGCAGCTTGGGACAGCCCTGGGGCACAGGCGGCAGGAGGTTGGCCCTCCAGGAATTCCGTCTGAACTCTGGGCCTGAGAAGGAGCTAAGAGCCCGCAGGAGGTAGGGCTGGCACCTTCATAAATGAAGCTGGCCTCCTGCCAGACCAGGGATGGGGGTGGGGTGGGGTGGTCAAGGCCAGGCCTGCGGAGTCTGGGCAGAGAAAATGGGTGCCCGAAAGGCTCAGGGGGAGGGGCAGGGGTGTCTCTGAGGGGCTCACATGTGGGGCCAGCCCATCCCCATCCCCAGAACCCTTTGTCTCTTGGGGCTAGGACCTGGTGGGGGCCATGAGGCTTTGAGGGTTCCAGGAAGGGACACTGGTGGCTCCAGCAACAGGAATGAGTCCAGAGCTCAGAGCAAGGCGGGCCCGTGCCAACGTCCCCCCCCAGGCCCTGTGCCCCAAACCCCCAACAGATCAGGCTTCTCCCCTGAGCCTCTCCCCATCACCAGGACGTAGACTCTGTCCCCAAAGAGGCCTCTTAACGGGGACCATGTCTGCTTTCAGAGCTCGGCCCAGAGCCCAGCCCTGCAGCCCACCGGCCCCTGGCCGAGAGGCCACAGCTGGGGGGCGGGGCAAGAGGCAAGCCCCCCCTCGGTACCCAGCTACGGACAGACCCTGGTGGTAGAACTTGGGCCCAGCCTCCACCTGTGGGAGCTGAGCCCCAGGCAAGACCCCCGGGCAGCCCGAGGAGCCACTGGGCCAGTATGTGGGACCCAGCGAGAGACAGGAGAGCCCAGGCCACAGGCCCGGTCCTCCCTAACCTCCCGTAGCCCTCCTTCCACTGAGCCTCAGTTTCCCCAGGTGCTCAGTAAGGACCAGCCCAGGGACACCAAGGCTATCCAGCTGCAGTGGACTTTGTTGCTGGGCAGACCCCCTTGCAAATAGCGGGTGACAAGCAATGACCTCTTCCCTGGGTATTAGGGGTCCCCACGGCCCCGGCCCCCATGTATTAGTGCGTCTGGCTGCTCACGCCCCCTCCCCCAAATGGAGAGGCTCGCGGAGGGCAGCCAGTCAGGGGAGCAGGTTGGTTCTCGGGCTGCGCTCCTGCTGTGTGCAGAGGGTGTGTGACCACCCTCTCTGGCCTTTGCACCCCTCATCCTCAGAAACAGGCCTTGTTTCTCCCATCTGTGCTTCCTGGGGTGGATGAGGCTGAGTGGCCGGGCCTCAGAGTGTGGGGTCATCCCTCAGTCTGCACGTGAAGGGATGCCAGCCAGGAGGAGGATGAGGTCACCCTGGTAGAACGGGGCAGGAGGGGTTCCCACCCGCCCATCGTCCAGGGCTCTATGCCCGAAGTCAATGCCGCTTCAAACTGCCCACGACTCCTGGCATCATTCGGGGTCACCCGCCTGTGACCAGAACAGTAAAAGGACACCCCTCTGGATTTTGGGGAGCTCAAAGCACCCCAGAGGCAGCCTCGGCTCTCGGCGGGGCAGGCTGGCAGTCTTGCCCAAGCTGGGCTGGCATTTCTGCCTCCCATTTCCCAACCCCTCCCCGCCCCCCAGCTGCGGTCTCGGTCACTGTGTGGGTGGTCCTGGTCAAGGTAGCCCCCAGGGTGCCCTGGGCCCCCATCCAGCTCTCCTGGGGGGCTACAGACCCCTCACCCTCTCTTCTCTGACCCTGTGTGTTTACAGCTCCCGCCCAGGGTCCTCGGGGCTGCGGGGGACAGGGACACAGGCCACGTCCAGCTGGGGCTCCGCTCGGGGCAGGGGAGGGGCGTGGGCTGACGGCTCCCAGCTGGGCCTCTTCTCTGTCCCAGCCCCTGCCGCGGCCCCCATAGAGCTCGTCCTGGTCTGGTCCGTCCTCCAACCAGTCCTCAGGGGTCACTTCTCAGGGTGCTGCTTGACCCCAGGTCCCCATCTACCTCCTGAGTGGCCCTGGACGTGTCCGGGCCCACGTGGACGCCAGGCGCTCTGTGTGCAGGACGGGGTTGGTCTGTCCATCCAGCGCTCTTGGCTACGAGCCCACCGCACGGGGCCTGGTCGGTGGCGGCCCCGCCGAGGGAGCTGCTGCGTGGCGGGATGAACAGTGCGTGCGAAGGGCTTTGTGGGGCCCACCTGGCACCCCAAGCCAGGCCGGCCCTCCGTCCTCCGTCACGCGGGCTGTGCAGAGTTGTCCTGGGCTTGCCCAAGGCGGTGCTTGGTACTTGGTGCCTCCATCCCGTGCCCGTCACCCCAGGGACGTGGGCGGGCGCCTTGGCCTTAGGGACACGCCAGGCCGGATCCCAGCCAGGCTCCTTTGCTCCAGGTCTTGGGGGCAGAGAAGCTGTGCTTCTGGGGGTCCCGAGCCTGAGCCCAGTAGACCCACTGACCCCCTCTTCCTGCCACCCCATGCCTCCCCCTGGGGCCCCGTAAGCCATCCTGAAACAGGGCCAGGATGGCTCATCCAGGGCCCCCCTAGAGGGGAGGGCAGGGACCGGCCGGCCATGTCTCTGCACGCGGCGCAGAAGCCCGGCTGCCGACCCTGGCGGTGTGGGGGAGGGGCCCTGGCAGGCGCCC
>PVJD01013364.1:0-34371 GCA_004026545.1 Mormoops blainvillei
GCGGAAAGACTGGGGTCTCTGGGAGAAGAGAGGAGTTAGGTTCTACCAGAGGGACATCAGAGTCTCCAAGGAGGTTGGCAATGGGGACTGGAGATGAAGGCGCAGGGCAGAGGCAGGGATCTCAGGAACCTGGCTCCGGAGAAGCCGAAAGAGAAATGGAAGGCTGGTATGGGGTCGAAAGAAGTAAGCGGGGACAGGGGGAGACGGAATGTGGGTGTCTCTGAACAAAGGTTCGGGCTGCGGTTGGTGCACCTGAATTTGGGGTACGGGCTAGTGTTTTTAAGAAACCTGATTTCGGACAATTGCGGGGGGGGCGCAAGGTTTGGGACAGGGTGAGGAGAGGGAGGCGAAGAATTCTCTATTACTATTTTAATTGAAAAAAGACCCTAGTTTTCGGAGGGTCTCCGTGAACACCCGTAGCTCCGGGGAGAGGAACACTGCGGATCTGTGTCTTGGTTTAAAAGCTATTGGCTGAATTTGAACAGTGCTGCTGATGGTCACGTAAGTTTACAATGAGAGTATAAGGGCATACAGTATAAGGGCATAAACCCTTTTTATTAGCTTACCTAAGTCACTTGGTGACAGTTTTATATTTTGAAAAAGATTGTTGAGAAGTCTCCAGCGCCGCCTCTTATTCCTCTTCCTTTACTCAGTTTAACCCGACTGTCTTAACATCTTACTTCGGAATTGCTAAACGTGAGAACAGGTTGCTATTCCTGACGCCACATAAACTTCGTCATTACAAAACCTGTCTATGTGTCTGTTTCTTTCCTGCGCCGTGACCTTTGCCTTTTGCTTCTTGTTGAGTAATATGAGACCTGAGGCAACAAATATTTTGTATTACGTTCGAGACCCCTTTATTTTAAGCGACAACGCTCCTCCACTCAAAGTCAGCGGGTAACATTTGGCACTTAGAGAATACCTAATTTGGTTGAGAATCACTGCCAGTTCCTCACAGCTTCTTCATTAATATTTACCATCACAAGTCCCATGCAAGGAAGCCTCTGATTGCTGAGCCCTTAAGTTCATATACCTCTCACGACATACCTTTCAAGCAGGTTAATCAAGGGAACCTTGCTCTAGGAAGTAATAGTACTAAGCTAAAATGATTGGAGTTGGGGGAAAGGCTGCACACTGAGTAACCCCTGAGCTCCCCAGTTTGGGAACATTTGTGACCTCACACACACACAGTGGTGCAAAAGGACATCTGGATTCCAGAGTGTAAATTTTGATTAAGTTTACATATCAATCATTCTGACTATCAAATTATGAACACGGTACAAACAAGGTTAGTTTACTACATATGTGTGGACACAATGAAAAAGGGCAACTGTCATCCCTACTGAAAAAAATTATTTCTACCATGACAATTGTATTTCTTTTGCAGTGTTTAAGTCACACTGAATATCATCCTTTTGGAAGAGTATAATTTATTTGCACCATGATACCTTGATTTTGGGGAGTCATCTACCCCTCCCTTCCTGGGTAGGAAGAGTGAAGTATTTTTTCCACATTTTAGGGAAGTGGGTTATAGAATAGTTAATTAGATTTTTCACTCCCTAAATATGTTCTTCTGATCCTACAGGGGAGGAAATCAACTACTTATTTATTTTATCCACATGATTTCTTTTCTAATAGCTTTTATCATCTACAGCAACAAGCCCAACGCAAGTCCTGAAATGTGGAAGGTGGATAAGGCTTGTGATTGCAATGTCAAGGTAGGATTTGGGGTGATTAAGCCAACACTGATGGTGTTTTCCTATCTGCATAATCTAGAGAGGGTTATTAACCCTTCCTAAGCTTTCTTGAGAGGTCTAAAACTAGAGCTGTCATAGATGATGGTGATGACTTACTTTTTCAGATAATAACATGACAGACTTTAGTGCAGAATTAATTCATGGGAAGAGAGGTAAGAACTGACATTTTTGCAAACCCACTAAGTACCAAGAATGGAGCTAAGAGGATTACATATATACATTATTTTACATGGTCTTCATAGCAAGCCTATGAGAAGGAGATACTGCAATTTTACTGGTAGCATTGGATTATTTTCATTTCTCAAGGTATTCTTCTAGATTCATTTAAGGCATTAGAATAAGAAATATTTCTTTGTGCTTTTAAGTGTACCTAGGATGAACATGTGTACTTCTTTAGCAATAAAAGTAAAATCTAAAAAAACTAACATCTCTTATATAATGTTGGGTTAATCCATTAAAGGTTTAAGCAACATGGGCATCTCACTCACCCTGGTTTACAGATAGATTTCTCCTCTGGAAAATAAATTCTAAAATCCTGTTAGATTTGCAGGATTATCACTACTGTTTGGAATTTAATTATTTAGGAATATTTCTGCATTTAGCTGGTAAATTCCTAATTAGTAATCTGAAGCCTGCATCAAATCTCAATTATTTTATTGTTCCATTTATTTCCTTCAAGTAAAAGTTATTTCTCTCCAACTAAAGGAAACACAAAAATTAAAACAAAATGTGAGGGAGAGCTTATCAGTAAACAGCGTTAAGTATTCTCTGCTACTCATTAAATTGTTCAAGGTCTGAGACTGAAGGTGACTGCTCTCTGAGCCTGCTACCAAATAAGCCCCAAGTTATAACTGCTCCAGAAACTTCGGGTTAATTGGCCAGTATCATTAAAGAGCCTCTTACCACCTTACCGTTCGAACCATGGAATGCCTCACAAAATAAGAATATATAGCAGCAGTATTGAGATTAATTTAATAGAGCATCTGGTAAAGCTTAGTGTGTTTAGCAGAGGAAATAGTAAATTATGTCCCACTAATGGCTTGGGTAGCCATGAGAAAACTAGGAAAACTTTACCATAATTTGGCATTAATAACGTTATTTTATTGTTACATAACATATCGTGTTAACATGTTAATATAATAATATATTGACCACATTTATTGTTGTAAAACACATGGATATTAAGCACTGTAAAAATTTAAAATTAGTACACAAAACCTTATTTATTATTGTTGTTAATAGTAGTAGTAGCATTAATTTGTCACTGTTCCAGGATAACCTATGTTACTTCATCTACAATCTGTATACTATTGAATCTCAGAAAGGAACCGTCAATCACCAGCTTCATGAGTGTTACATCAATCGATCGCTCCATCACTTCCCTTTTTCAAAACATTTTAAGGCTTCCTCATATACTGAGAACATTGCTGCAAAAACAGTCTAGTAAACTCCATTTTAGACAAATAACATTAAAACCAACTGAGAGGTTAAACTGCACCATTATTTAGCCAATCTAGGGCAGATTCAATATTAGTGCTCATATGCAGCAACTCTTTTGGCAGTCACTTCTGACATTTTAATGCACACATGATATAGTGAAAACAGGATTTCAAATAAGAGGCACATGAGCTGGAATCTTAATTATGTTTTTGTCTCCCTGTACCCAATATCTCTACTTCATCCTAACCCTTCTTTCCTCCTTTCAGCTGTGTTTAAGGCTGTGCCATCTGCAGGTTACTAAGACACTTGCTTATTACAACATTATACATGTAGTTGATATTTAATAGTCAATCTTGTTAATTAGGGTTAACCTTATTCATAGATGACCACTTACATGGTCTAATTTAGGGAGGACTGGAAAGGTCTTTTGGCCCCCAAACTAGTAAACTTCACAGTTTTCTACAGTACTTGACATTCATTATTCAGGAATATCCTCCTTTAATCTTAGTTATTGCCTCCTTTAAGTACAAATATCTACTTAGAAGGGTAACATTTTTATCATACCTAGTAATAACTAAGTGTAACTTTACTAACAAATATCAGAACAACTTCAGAACTGCATTGTCCAGTACAACAACCACCAAGTTCGTGTGGCTATCTCCATTTGAATTTAGATTAATTGAAACTGAATAAATTTATAAATTCAATACCTAGGTCACACAGGTCACAACTACTCAACAGCCACATGTGGCTAGTGATTACTTATTGGATAGTGCAGATATAGTCTATTTCCATAACTGCAGAAAGTTCTATTGGGCAGCAATATACTACAAAGTAGGGACCCTCAACTTTTTCACTGAACGCTGTCTCCATCTCCTTGTCTTAACCAAAGTCTGGATTTCTCCTACTAATGTTACTCCTACAGAACCTTTCCTACTTCATCATAGATCTCTCAAAGGGAGATAAATTAATTCTTAGCCTCTGTTTCTCCCCACTTCATGAACCTTATTACCCCTCCATATGTAAGAGCTTAAAGTTATTATTGAAAGTCTCCTAGTTCTTTTTTTCACTTCCAAAACTCTAGAATATTTCCCTTCTACTTTTGTTTAACAATCCTTTACTGAGGCTTATAGCATTTCAACATTTCTTTCTTGTCTGCTATGTATACCTTCACTGAACTTTCTGGCACCTGGTTCTTACTGTACATTTTTAATCTTGCCATTCTCTGGAGATTTCGATATCTAGGGAGATTGCCAAATAATAGTCTAGCCTCATAATTTCTTGACTTTTTTCAACTATTCTCAGCTTGAGGCCCATGGACACACATAAAATGCATCAATTTCTGCAATCCGAAGGTCAGAAACACTACTCTCAGTTTATGATATTAGGTACCTCCCCTTTACTTCTGCTTCCCTTAGAACTGCTCCTCAACCTCATCAAGATTCCCTGGGCCCTTCCAAAAGCTTTTATTTATAATACTCTCTCTTGGCCTCACTTCATTTTCTTCCTAGTGTGACCCTTATACCAGTCATATCAATGCTTCTCATTATCTCCCATAAACACTCCTCATTGTCTTTCTACTGCCACATTTTACCTCCACTATCTTAGGCTAATCTGTCCTATTTTTTATTCTGATTGCTGAGCATTAATGGAGAAAACTAACAAAACTACACATTTATGGTCTCCAGTCTCAACTGGGCCCCAAATACTGCTTAGCAATCCTTTTACATGTTAATTTTACATGTTAACTCACTTTTTTTTACTCATGTTACACATTTTTACCACTCTTCTAAACTTCCCTATTCCACTCTCATATCCCCTAATTTCAGCAGTCTCACTTTCACAGTGCACAGGAAAAACAGAAGCTAAAATGGTATGTAAGGAAAATATCTTTACTAGCTTATCTCTCCTCTACCTCTAGACTTTTTTTACTCCTATTTTACTTCTTTTGCTTCACTTCGGACAAATAAGTACCTCTCCTCGTCTCCAAAGTTAACCTCATATGTACAGTGGATCCTATTTTCTTCCATATCCTGAAGATCTCGTCTGCAATATATTCCTCTCTTTCTGCTGTATGGTAGTGGTTCCTTTTGGTTCCTTACCTTCCACATACAAATTTCTTTAATCTTTCATATATTGGAAAATGGGTTCTTTGTGACAGGCTACAGATATTAATATTTTAAGTTAGTTATTAAAATATGCACACTTTCATTCTGCCTCATTTTCCATTAAGTATTCTCATAAACCCATTTCCAACTCCATCCCAACTACAGTCCTCTCTCACAGTTTCTTATGGCACATAGAAAAACATATGGTCAGTCATGGCCATTACATCACCCTAAATTCTTAAATATATTTCTCATTATTCAAGTCCAGCTGACTATAACAACAAGATATCCTCTGGCACACAATAAATGGAGGAGATATCCAATGAAAGGAATGTACAATAGAGAAAGCAGAGCATGGAGAGAGTTCAAGGCACTTTGGTGCAGTTTGAACAGGGTGGTTAGGTGAGCATGAAAGAATGAAGGTGAGTAGTAGATATAGGTTTCCAAAGAAAATGAAACAGCTTTATTGAGAGTGAGGAAGAGAGGGTGAGCATTCAGAATTGAATCAGGATTATAATGTAAGATACAGTGGTAGGCTCAATATAAAAATTTTAAAAAGGAAAATTAAACACTGCTGAAACCAAAGACAATGTCAACTAGTGTGTAGAGAAGATTAACAGTGAACAAATTGACGAGGGTTCTCTGTTATCTTTTCATCTTTATAAAAATGACTGTTGTCTGTAAAGTCATTAGTAAATGCCTGTAAGTAAGTGTAACATTATTCAAATCTTTTTATGTGTATTTAAAACTAACATCTCTCTCAGCAATTAAACTTACTGGATACTTTCAGCTACAACTTTTTATAATCAAAGTAGGAAAACTCAACCAAGTTAGCAAGTAGTTATTCTTCATAAAAGAGGCATGAAGTAATGATAGCTATTATTTATCGACAATTACTGTGTACTATTTTCTAAGAGATTTGCATGTCCTTTCATGTAAACACCACAGCTACCCCATGAGAAGCTACTACTAATGCCTATAGTTTATAGATGGAGAAACTGAGACGCCACAAAAAAGTTAAATAATCCACTCAAATTAATTGATCAAAACCAAGCTTGAAACCAGACAGTTTTGATTCCAGAGACCATACTGTTCAGCAGTAAACTCTACTGCCTCTGTTTGGGAATTGGCTAATTTTTCTTTCATACTGTAGCCACTAGTCCTTAGATAGAACCGATTTGCATGTGAATGTGAGAATGTAATTACTGACAGTACCCATTAATCTTTAATATGGTGCTCAACAAAGTAATAAGATAGGTATGTAACATTTCATCTGGAGATTCAGCAACCAGTGAAAAAGTAGAGTAAATCGGAAAGCACTGTTAATGCTGAGGAACTGAGAGACAGGAAGCCTGAGCGAATCTCAAGGAAGTTACAGAGATCATTTAAAGACTAAAACAAAATCAAGGAAATAATACTAATACATACAGAGGATGACAGGAAGGGGTGTCATTACAATGAGTTAAAACTTGTGTGTGATTTATCTTATATGTGGCACCACAACAAAGGCCATATGAATTTGGTCATTTATATAAGTTGTCTGCTTAGAATTCAAACAGGAAAATTGAAGTTCTGGAGGTCTGAAACTGGAGTGACAAAAGGGTCATTAAAAATTTATCATGTATCACAGAAGTTTGAAGTATCATCCAATCTATTTGCCATGTATTAACTCTGCACACTGACATCAGAAGAAATAATTTGAAAATTATGACTTAGAAAATAGGTATTGTAAAAAGTAATTGTCAGCTTTTATTTTACTGATCTGAGGTCAGGTAGAAAGACTGTTTCAGAGTACAATACTAAATCTAAAGTCAATGCAGGGTTAAAAAAGAACATACTTACGAAAATTCTATATGCTTTTAAGTTGGGTTAAAAAAAAAACAAAACTAGCCCTGACCCAGTGGCTTAGTTGTTTGGAATGTCATCCCATATACCAAAAGTTCACAAGTTTGATTCCCGGTCAGAGTACATACCAAGGTTGTGAGTGTGATCCCCAGTCAGGGCAGGTAAGAGAGGTAACCAGTTGATGTTTCTCTCTCACATCGATGTTTCTTTCTCTCTCTCTCCCCACGCCTTCCCTTCCTCTGTCTCTAAAATTATATCCTCAGGTGAGGATTTAAAAAAACAAACTAATTAATTTGATTTATTAATTTTATTTTAATGACACAAAAACCATTGTAACTCAACAATACTTTATTACTAGAAATATTGGAGTAAATTTGGAGAATTCCAATACTTTTGGATGAGTTCCCCCTCCCAAACCTATCTTAAATTCTAATTGCTTTTCAAGTTCTGGTTCAAACCCCATCTCTTACCTAAAGCTTTTGCTCACTAACCCGCATGTATGGAAAATTCTTTGCCCATGGTAGGTAATCAACTAACATATCTTTATTAATTGTGTATGCATAATATCCATACACCTAGGAATGTATGTTCCAATGGTTAAAGTAAAGGTGAAAGAAGATAAAGGAAAAACTAAAGTACACCTTTTAGCACACCTGTACAATAGCATTTAAGAACTCAAGGCATCAAACAGAATGACAGATTTCCCTGAAAAAATGTTCAGGTAATCTCTGAACATATTTCAGAGTAATTAAGTAATTATAATCTTAAACTAGTAGAGCTAAACTTTAGTTCTATTATATAGATTTATTTTTTTCATTTCACAGTGAAATATACCATGTTATGAAATACTATATATAAGAGAGGGAGGGAGACACTCTATTCTGTTGGCCACAAATGTGTTTGGTGCAGATACGATGAGTGATGAGGAACAATTCCATGTTCTGCCTGTGTAATTCCCTCATTATTTAACCTTTAATTAGTAATCTCACAGGACTACTCTCAATTTATAGTATGAGTTGATGGTTCAGACTGAAACAGAACATTTTTTTTTATCATAACAACTCCCAAATGCCTTTGCAGCAGATAAATTTGTAAAGAAGAGCTTTATTGTCTCATTTTTATAATATGGTAAGAAATCAGAGGTTACCATTAATGATTTGCTTAGAGTGACAAAATCATGAATCTGTAAGTTATTTACCATCTTAAATTAGAAAAACAATGTAATGCTTTGTAGCTTATAGGTAGATTGTCATAGTATTTTAAAAATGATTTTATTTATTTATTTTTAGAGAGAGAAGAAGGGAGGGAGAAAGACAGGGAGAGAAACATCAATGGATGTTTGCCTCTCGAATGCCCCCCATTGGGGTCCTGGTCAGCAACCCAGACATGTACCCTGACTGGGAATTGAACTGGCGAACCTTTGGTTCACAGGCCAGCACACAATCCACTAAACCAACCAGCCAGGGCTAGCATTTTTTTGGGGGGGTCAGTTACTGACTCCCAATTGTCTAATAGGTCCATATCTTACGTTATTAAGTGTACTGACAGTCGAAAGTAGATTCAAAGAGAAGTTGGTGACTTTATTCTTGGTAAAAGTTAAACCAGAAGGATACAATATCTCTTCAACAAATATATATTTTTTTCACCAAGTTTTAAGAAAGTAGAAAAGAGCTGGTTTCTCAACACACTTATTTCTTTAGTCCTTTCATCATGCTTCTGTACCTACTTTTAAAATAGCTATACTAATGGAATACAGTTTATTATATATGGTAGAATTATAAGCCCCAGTTCTACTCATTGATACAATGAATATTTTTATACCCCTTTGGAAAGTATCTTTTATTAGGCTGGTTAATTTTTTTTAACCCTAACAGGTGTGACTCAATAGGTTGAACATCCTCCGGCAAAGCAAAAGGTTGCTGGTTAGATTCCCAATGAGGGCACATGACTGTATTGCCGGCCAGGTCCCCCAGTGGGGGTCATGCTAGAGATAGCTGTTTGATGTTTCTCTCTCTTTCATGCTCCCTCCCTTCCTCTTTCTCTAAAAATAAATAAATACAATATTTTTAATTAAAAATGTATTTTTATTGTGGGAAAATACACAGAACAAAATTTATCATCATAAACATTTTTTAAAGATTATTTATTTATTTACTTATTTTCAGAGAGAGGGAGGGAGAAAAAAGAGAGAAACATCAATGTGTGGTTACCTCTCCAACACCCCCGCAATCCAGGCATGTGCCCTGACTGGGGAATCGAACCAGCAGTGTTGTGGTTCACAGGCTGGCGCTCAGTCCACTGAACTATACCAGCTGGGGCATATCATCATAAACATTTTAAGTGTACAGTAAAATAGTATAAATATTTACACTGTTGTGCAGCCATCACCACCATCCATCACTATAACTCTATATGTTGCAAAACCAAAACTCCATACCCATTAACCAATAACTCACCACTCTCCTCTCCCCCAGTACACAATTTTTTTTGTCTGATACATGATTCTTGCTCTCCAAAGTCTTAAATTAGCAAGTGCAGATTCATTACTTTGAAGGTTCATTACCCTCCTCTCAGTAGATAATGCTATACCTCAATTTTTCCTGCTTCTACTGCCAAACGTCAACTAATTCTAAATATTTTGTTTTTTTAATTTTTAATTTTTTAATTATTTGGGAGAGAAAGAGAGAGAGAATGGGACAACACTGTAACCAACTGAGCTACCAGGCCTGGGCTATCTAAATATTTTGTAAGTAAATTTAAAATATTCATATCCAAGTTTATTTGCCAAATCAATCCACTATAACATGAAGGTGAACAAAATAACTTTATTTTCATAAATAAGAATTATGAAATTTCACCAAGTATTTGTTGAAGACCCACTGTATATCCAATACTTTCTTGGATTTTAGAGAGATGGTTACACAGTAGTTTTCAAAAGAAGCCAATAGTCCTATTAGATAGAAAAGGCAATTCTATATAATAATAGAGTTCTGCAATTTATGGTACAGACTACATTAACCTCTCTTTCCTACCCTTCCATTCAGGATTAATTAAAGAAATATTGACCAGTCATTTGCTCTACTTGGTCCTTAGTTTTTACAACTATAAAATTAGAAAATTTTATACTAAGTGATCTTTCTATAAGGGTCCTTCAAATTAACCTCCTCTTTATAAGTGAGTACAGAAACCACTGAGGTTAAATGACTTATATTCCTAAGGTTACAAATTTTGAGATACAAATTATATAAATACATAAAATGAGCAAAAGAATATGGAGAAAATGCTCACAAATTTTACCACTGAAATGAAAGTAGAATTTAAGAATTAAAATCATCGTAAAATTTGGAAGATAATACATTACTGTAAAGTAATTTGTTTTTTGTTTAACCTTAGTTTTGTATTTTACTTTGGGTATCATTTTCAGAAAAGCTGCCAAATTAGTTTATATCCAGAGTGGATAGTCCAAGTCTTTTAATTAAGAGTGAAGCAATATGATCAAATAAAAGTACATTTATTTTTGTAACAAAATACAGAATACATTTATGACAACACTTACATTGTTAAAATTTTTAAAATACCCCTCCTTCCAATTTTTTTTTTTACTTTTGCATGATAATTGGAATAATCCTTGTCCGTTCTGCCTTGAAGTCATTCTTGGATCACCTTTATCCTTAATTAAATCCATCAATATAACTTCTGAATTATTTTTACAAAATGCTGCTCAAATGTGTCCCTTTTTTCATCCCCATTGTGAACATGGAATTTTAAGGTTAGTGCTTTAAATCTCACTTCAGACTGCTCCCCAATTTTATGTTTGAACTCTACAGATCTTTCACTTCCACCACAATGGCACAAAATGGCCCAATTCCTAGGTAAAGCATATGTACAGTTAATAGTAAGCAGATGCCAATGTAGCTGTCAAATGCCAAGATGAAATAAAGAGACTGCAAGGTGACTCATAAATTAATGAGCTACAGGTAATGGGTGACATTGGGAAATGACTTCAGGCAATCTCATGCTTAATTCAGAGATTGATGTACTGTTTTATTAAGGCAGGGCGTGGGAAAAAGATGAAGGGTATTATGCAGACTATAAAGCCAAGAAGCAATAGTTAAAATTCAAATCTGTTATAATTTTGTATGGTCAGTGTAAAAAGACTACTAACCATATTTTAAAAACATCAAAGTTGACACCCACATACATGAGAAAACTAGAATTTGAATCTCAAATATGAAATAACATAGACATTGCACCACTTACCACATTGTATTGCATTCTGTTGCTATTTCTTCTTTTATATTTCAGGATCTCTTTTGTGCCAAGCATGGTGTTCAAGGTTTTCATATGAATCAAATATCAAGTCACTTTTCAATTTGAGTCTTAATCTTTCCAATTGGGTTAAGAATTCACATGTGATGAAATTGTATATTATTCATATTTATACATCCACTCCAATTAACCACTTCATATATCATTACACATTGTGGGTTTTAAAAAATATATGTATTTTCTGAGTAATCAATAGATAAAAGTACACAAGTACTGTGGGATAAATTTTTAGTTAAATGACCTGGGTTCTACTTTTTTATGAGCCCCTATTTCTCACCTGTTAAAAAGTATATCAGCTCTGATTGATGTGGCTCAGTTGGTTGGGCGTCAACTTGCAAAGTGAAAATTTGCCAGTTAGATTCCCAATGAGGGGACATTCCAGGTTTGTGGGTTCAGCTGGGATGCATATGAGAGACAACCAACTGATCGATATTGCTCTCCGTCTCTTTCTCCCTCCCTTCCCCTCTCTCTATATGTTAATAAATAAAATCTTTTTTTAAGAAAGTGAATCGGACTGGATGGTTAGTAAGATCATTTTAAATGTTACAATCTTATGAAAATACCAACAGTTTACTAATTATGAAAATTCACTTCAAGTAATAATGCTCAGGTAGTTGATTTTTTTTTTAACCCAGAACATAATGGTCATGGCTCTTTAACTACATAATAAATCTTTAAACAAACTATGGTCAGTTCTCACTTACGGCCTTGATCTCGTCATTTTCCATTCACTCCATTGACCTAAACTTGTAAGGATTCATTATTGAAAGATTCTGAATAAGTGAAAATGCCTCTTGTATTTGTATTTTATTACTTAAATTTAAGAGATCATTGGTTATCAATAACAAGTTAAACATTACCATTTTAGGTGGTTTAAACTGTCTGCAGCTACAAACCTTTCACAATTGTCAGTGTCGTCATGCTTATTTTTTTTATTTTTTATTGTTGACACTATTACATATGTCCCCACTTTCATTCCCTTTGCCCCCCTCCACCTATTCCCCCCAGCCTTCACCACAATATTGTTTGTGTCCATGGAATGCTTATTTTATGACTGAGTCTCATGATTAAAAACAGTCTTATTCCTTCAATATATTCTTAGATTTAATTGAATATGTAAGCTACTACTTTATAAAGGGTTTCAAATAAAAAGAAAATTCATGGACAGATAGTTCATCTGACAGCCTTACATTACATTTCATATGATATTTCCCCCTGCATCAGAACCTTTCTTTTATGAGGAGTATTCAATTTAGGATATTTGTATTTGTACTCAAAACTCTTGAATCTTTGTGGGTGACTCCAGATGGTAAGAAGAATAAGAAAGTCATTTATAATTGTTCATGACTTCTCTCAGGGTTCTATTTTGATTTATTTTCCCATGAAAATAATCTATTTAATTTATTACCATCTTCAATAAATCTAAATATATGCCATTTGTGTTGATATAAAATAACTTCAAGTGAATTATTCAAATTGTCATCAGCCAGATTTTAAGCTGTGGCACTAAAGCCTACTCTAGATCTAGCCGAGGAATCATGTAGATTTCTATCATCGTCACTTAGAAATATTTTTGAAGTTTAATTATACCAGACATTATAAAAACATGGTAGAGAATACAGTATTTATTCTGAGTCACAAAACTGTTAAGGCAGTATTTAGTGAACATTTATTGTGTGGTATGTTTCCTACCGTAAAGGAACTTACATTTGATAAGATAAAATATGTAAACATGCAACAAAAATTGACTTGTTACATAATAAACTACTAAATTAAGTACCATGTGCAAATGAAGAGAGAAAAACAAGTAAGGGAATTTTATTGGAAGAACCAGGAACTGAACTTGAACCTGAAGATAACTAGGGTTTCAATTTACACAGAGGAAGGGAAACATTCCAAAATGGAATAAGATGTTCATGTTTCACAGTGTGGGAAAAGGTAAATTAGGAATAAATTACTAGGGGTAAGATAGCAGTTATTTGATTTAAATATATTTAAGGTAATAGTGAAACATGGACCATCAGATGTTCTTTGGGTAGCTGAAATCATGATATTGGATCTTTGGAAAGATATAAAGCCTGGAGGTAAAAGAATGTGGAACATCCATGCTACTCTGATTTAGCTGTATTTCAAAAGTTTCTAAAGTGGAGAAGGTTGTAGAGAGAAAAGAAGTCCAAACATTACGCATTGATTACTCATTATTACATTAAATGATTGTTAAGTTTCTGCCCTATGCAAAATCTTTGATGAGTACTCCAGGGCCTCCCAAAAGAAGAAACAATATTCAGTTCTCATCTCCAGTAGACTGAAGTCTAGTTAGAGATCCAGTATGTGAATTCTATAAACAGGATGTGGCAGAAAAAAAGTTACTGTTAAACTTAGAGAAATTAAAAGTAGATTAAAAAGAGATTGCATGGGATTAAACTACAGATATAAAAATCTCTTTGACCAAGAGCTCATAAAAAGAATATGAATTGGACAGGCTCTCTCAGGTACCTTTTTCATTATCACTTAAACATACAGTGACCAAATCTCTTTTTTACTGACTCACAGACATATTCACATGGATATTACTTTTGTTAAAAAAAATCCATGAGTCTGGAGTCATTCATTTTCAATCCTGTTGTTCTTAACTTACTTAAAAAACAAATCCGCAAACAAGTTCAGTACCTTGTGTGTGTCCAGCAATGTATTGTTAGTTGAATAGCAAATATAAATAGTAAGATCCTTACAGGTATAAATAATGTGAATTATTTGTTATTAGCAGCCCCTTGGATATCTGAATTATACCTTGGCTTATAGTACAAGCATGTTAATAATGAGCTTAAATTCAACTCTAATATAAAAATCAATTGTCTCAATATCAAGTGACTCAGTTCCCGGTATCAAGGGAGTCATTCATTTTATTAGATAATTTATGTTGTTTACCATTGTTAGGAATATTAGTAAAGTAACTTATAATTTCTAAATGCCTGGATGACATTATGAAGGCAACAACACAGAAAGTACTAAGCATTTTAATAAAAAAATAGTACTAAAATATACAAATAACATTTGTAATAGATTTAACATGGCTTGTGGTTTAAAGATGAATAAATTAAGGCATAAAAAGGGTCCCTGATTTATTACAGGTCACACAAATAATTATTTCCAAAGCTTTAAGAGATAATCGGAATTTCTCAAATCTGAAATCAGGTTCTCTTCCATCGTGGCTCACTGCTCCTTGAACGTTGTATGACATATTAAATGAAAGTCTTTAAGAATTTGACTACAGAATTCCAAGATGGCTGCAGAGTAGTGGGCACCTCCGTTCATCTGCTCTCAGACACAGACCAGATTTGAAGTCGGAACTCAGAGCGGAGAGTGAGTGAAAGCATCTGTGAGTGAGAGCATATGGGGAGGAGAGCATGGGGAGTATGCAGGAGTCTGCATGAATCAGCCCGCCTGCCAGGTGCATGGGGCCCATGCAGAGGCGAATTTAGCAGCGGGCGCACCGGGCGCGCACCCTGGGTCCTGACTTTTGAAGGCATGTATTTTTATTTTCCCTCTCTCTCTTTTTTTAAGGATATTTTCTTATTTTCTTCTGTGCCCGGGGCCTCAACTGACCTTAATCCGCTTCTGGGCCAATGGTCCGGGCTTTTTAGGCGGACCGCCACCGCTGCCCAGCGCAGCAGTGCTGGCTGAACAGAGTTCGGATGGATATAGATCAGCTCAAGACGCTGAGCTTCTGAGGTGGTGAGAGAAGGCCTGGGAGGTGCTGGCTCCAGCAACAGCATGGCTGGAACTGGCAGGCCCGCGGCTGAAGACCTCCGGGGATTGCAGCGACAGAGCGCTGTCACAGCCTTGTGTCACAGCAGAGCTGAGAGGCTCTTTCCAACACCATCCGGGAAAGATTCAGAGAGAAACTTTATCTAAAATAATCAGAGGCCATGTAAGGAGATGGCCAGCCCTGACTGTGACAGACTATGTGATTTGGGAGGAGAGGGAGAATGTGGAGAACAGGACCCCCAGGGAGCCACCCTACAGTGTGGGGACCACGAAGAGACTCTTTTAAAAGTGGAACTGAGACATATCGGAAGCTTGCCAAGGACCTCGGTGCATGGGTCAGTGCTTGCGGGTAGGATGCAACAGATTTGCTAACCAAAATCTCAGAGAGAGACAACACATGGAAGGAACAGAAGGACCAGACCCAGCACGGTTCACAAGCAGAGGGCAGAGCAGAGTGGAGAATGTGGGTGAACCTCCTGTGAGACAGCGGCAGGCTCCAGTCTGGAAGGCAGGAGCTGAATGCCTGAGATTTGCTCCAGTCAGCCAGAGCCTTTCACAGGCAGGCCAACCCAACCCCACCCACAGGATTACAGGCAGGGCAGAGCAGTGAGGTCAGGCCCAGGAGTTTCCTGTACAAACATTTCCTCAGCGGAAAGAAGAAAAAGCGACCATAGCACACTTCACCAGATACTACGTGCTACACATCTCCTCGGGCCCGATTTACTAAACCCAGCAGAGCAGAGAAAATAGAGACAGGTGCAACAAGATACTGTCTTCTTTCCTGCAAAGCTGTTAAACATTCATTTCATATCCTTCAACTTTGGGCATACCATGGCACCATTTTCTAATATAGTTTATTTCAAATCTCATATATTGTTCCCTTCTCTTCCTCCACACTACCTCCTTCCTCCCCCTTCGTATTTTTGTTTTAAATTCTATTTTCTCTCTTGCTACAAGTTGTTTCCATTCTGCACTCTTACTATTGCTCCCTGCTCCAGCCTCTCAAAACAATTTGTATTGTCATTAGTCATCTCACATTCTTCTCCCGTTCTTAAAGTACCCTTATTCTCACTCCACCTCTATCAGTCTTTCCTCATAGGTAGTAGAGAAGGTGGTCGTTGTTACAGTTCTTCAATCTTATTTCTAGAGAGTGACTACCTTTGTATTTCAAATCTCAGGTTTCACTCTTCCCCTCTCCTACTCCATTTTGCCTTCCTCCTGCCCTTCCCTTTTTGAGTTTTAAATATTAATTTTTCCCTGTTTTTGCCAGGTTTTCATCCTGTACTCTTAGTATTCCTTCTCCCTCTTTCCTCTCAAAATAACTTCTCTTTCCTCTAGGTATCTCTTAAGCTTTTCTTTCTTTCCTTGTGCCTTCTTATTCCTTTTCCACCTGTATAAAACTTAGCTCATTGGTTGTGGATATCTCTGTGGGGGAAATTTATCTGCAATTAGGACATTTTATTATATATATATATATATATATATATATATATATATATATATATAGTTGTGGAGGTGATTGTTTTTTCTCTCTCTAGATGTATACATATTTTTTTTCTTTAAATTTTGGTTTTAACCGAATACTACATGCTTTCTCTCTCTTACTCTGTTCCACCTTTCCTCTTCCCTTTTTTAGTTAAGAAGTAAATTTAATTTTCTTTCCTGCTTTGCCTTCTGTCTATTCCCTACTCTTATTATTTCCCCTCCTTCTTCCCTGGCAAAATCTCTTTTTTTCAGTTAGTCATCTCATATTCATTTTTCTTTTCTTGTACTAGTCTTAATCTCTTTACACCTTTATTAATATTGGCACATTGGCTGTTGATAGTGTAATTGTAGGTGTGGGATATCTTTGCAGGTGTGGGTCTGTTTCCTGCGTTGTTTGGTTTTTGTTCCGACAGCACTCGTACAACAGTATACAAGCTGTGGAGGGTGGAGTGATTCTCAGTCAGTCAGCCAGAGGGAAGAACCCACTAAAGAATGACCCAACAATAACCAAAACCCAATGACAACCACACAATAGGCATAAAGGGCAGCAGAAGAGCATCAAGTGCAGATGATCAAGGAGATGGCACAACTGAGTCCCACAGGTCTCCTACCACAGAAGATCACACCATGAAGACTGGGAGTGAAAGCAAATAAATCTAACAAGCGGAAAAAACAAAACAAAACAAGAAGAGTCACCCAAAATAGGGAGACAAAGAAACAACTCCCAGTCAAAAAGAAAGGAGGAATCCCTAGAAAGAGTGCTAAATGAAACTGAGGCAACCAAACTATCAGACATCAAGTTCAAAACAATGGTTATATAAGGAAGCTCAAACATCTCAATGAGAACTCCAGGGAAACTTCAAGGAACTTACTGTGAGCTACACCAGCATGAAAAAGCCCATAGAACTATCAATAAGAGCCAGGGGGAAATTAAAAATACAATATCTGAAATGAAGAACACAGCAGAAGGAATTAAAAGCAGGTTAGTGAAGCAGAGGATTGAATCAGCAAGCTGGAGGAAAAGGTAGAAAAAAATTCCAGGACACATCAAAAAAATGAAAAAAAAGTCTCAAAAAGAATGAACAGGGGTTAAGGGAGATGCAGGACATGTGACATAACAATATCCATACAATAGGGATACCAGAAGGAGAGAAAGGGGAGCAAGGGATAGGAAACCTGTTTGAAAAAGTAATGACAGAAAACTTGCTTAACTTGATGATAGAAAAAGTCACACAAGTCCAGAAAGCACAGAGGGTCCCAATCAAGGTGAACCCAAAGAGGCCCACTCCAAGGCACATCATAATTGAAATGGCAAAATTCAAAGACAGAGAATATTAAAGGCAGCAAGGGAGAAACAGAGAGTACAATACAAGGGAGCTCCAATACAGTTAGCAACTAATTTCTCAACAGAAACACTACAAACCAGATAGGAATGGCAAGAAATATTCCAAGAAATGAAAATCAAAGGCCTGCCAACAAGACTACTCTATCCAGCAAGGCTCTCATTTAAAATGGAAGACGAAATAAGGAGTTTCCAAGACAAAACAAGGCTAAAAGAATATACCTCTACCAAACTAGCATTGCAAGACATGCTAAAGGGACTGCTTTAAGAAATGAAGGAAAAGAGTGAGAGAGAGAGGAACACAGGTACAGAGGGCAAAAATAGCAATGAATAAGTAGCTATCGATAATAGCCTTAAATGTAAATGGATTAAATGTTCTAAACAAAAGACTTAGTGTAACTGAATGGATAAGAAAACATGACCCGCATACATTCTACCTATAAGAGACCCTCCTCAGATAAAAAGACCTATACAGACTGAAAGTGAAGGTTTGGAAAAAAAATATTCCAAGCAAATGGACAGGAAAAAAAATCTTATATAAAATCTTATAGCAAATGAAATAGATTTCAAAACAAAGACCATAAAAAGAGACAGAGGTCAGATCATTATACTGAAGGGAAGAATTCATCAAGAAGACATGCACATTGTAAACATATTTACACCCAACATAGGAGCACCCAAAGTTATAAGGAAAATATTGGAGGACTTCAAGAAAAATATGGACAACAAGACACTTATACTAGGGGATTTTAACACCCCACTGTCAAAAATGGACAAAACTTCCCAACAAAGAATCAACAAGGATATCGTGGAACTCAAATGGACTTAACAGATATACACAGAGCCTTTCACCCCAAAGAAGGAAAATACATTTTTATCAAATGCACATGGGGCAATTTCAAAGATAGGTCACATGACAGGACACAAAACAAACCTCAACAAATTCAAGAAAGTTGAAATATCAAGCATTTTCTCAGATCACAATGGTTTGAAACTAGAAACCAATCTAAAGGAAAAACTCAAAAGCAGTCAAATTCATGGAGACTAAATAATATGTTATTAAACAATGAATGGGTTGACAATGAGATGAAGAAAGAAATCAAGAAGTTTCTGGAAACAAATGAAAAAGAACACACAACAGCCGAAAACCTATGGGACACAGAGAAGGCAGTCCTGAGAGGAAAGTTCGTAGCAATACAAACCTACTTAAAAAAACATGGAAGCATTTCAAATAAACACCTAATGGTACATCTACAAGAACTGGAGAAACAACAACAAACAAAACCCAGAGTGAGTAGAAGGAAGGAAGTAATCGAGATCAGAGCAGAGTTAAAAGACATAGAGAGACTAAACAGTTCAAAGGATCAACAAATCCAGGAGCTGGCTCTTTGAAAAGATAAAGGAAATCAATAAGCCTTTAATCAGACTGATCAAGAAAAAAAGAGAGGGCCCAAATAAACAAAATCAGAAACAAAAGAGGAAAAATTACAACCAATACCCCAGAAATACAAAGGATAGCAAGAAATTACTACAAACAACTATACGCCAAGAAATTTGAAAACCTGGGTGAAAAGGACACATTTCTAGAAACATATAATCTTCCAAAACTGAATCAGGAGGAAGTAGAAAGCCTGAATAGAACAATAACAACTAGTGAAATTGAAGTAGTAATCTAAATACTCCTGGCACACAAAAGCCCTGGATTGGACAACTTCACAGGAGAATAATTTAGGGACGAGCTAACTCCTATTCTGCTCAAACTATTCCAAAAAATTCATGAAGAAGACTCCCAAAATCGTTCTATGAGTACAGCATCATCCTAATACCAAAACCAAATAAAAGACACAAGAAAGAACAAAAAATAACAGCCAATATCACTGATGAACATAGATGCTAAAATCCTTAACAAAATATTGGCAAAACGGATCCAGCAATACATTAAAAAATGATATGCTCTGATCAAGTGGGTTTCATTCCAGGGATTCAAGGATAATACAATCTTCGCAAATCAAAAAATGTAATATATCACATAAACAAAATGAAAAACAAAAATCACATGATCATACCAATAGATGTAGAAAAAACATTTGATAAAGTACAGCACCCATTTATGATAAAAACGTTCAGCAAAGTGGGAGTAGAGGAAGCATATCTCAACATAATAAAGGCAAGATACGAGAAACCCACAGCCAACATCATACTCAATGGGTAAAAACTAAAAGCTTTCCCCCTAAGATCAGGCACAAGACAAGAGTGTCTGCTTTCACTACTTCTGTTCAACATAGTGTTGGAAGTTCTAGCAACAGAAATTGGGCAAGAAAAATAATGAAAAGGCACCCGAATTGGAAAAGAAGAAGTAAAACTGTCATTGTCTGCAGATGTCATGATAGTATACATATAAAACCCTGTAGACTCCACCAAAGAACTGCTTGACTGAATAAGTGAATTTTGCAAAACAGTGGTATATGAAGTAAATATTCATAAATCAAAGTCATTTTTGTACACCAGTAATGTAGTATCAGAAACAGAAATTAGGAAAAAAATCCCATTTACTATAAGAAAAGGAAAAATAAAATATCTAGGAATAAATCTATCCAAGGAGGTAAAAGACCTGCACTTGGAAAACTACACAACACTGAAGAAAGAGATTAACGAAGACACAAATAAATGGAAACATATACCATGTTCATGGATTGAAAGAATTAACATCAATAAAATGTCCATACTACCTAAAACGATTTACGGATTCAATTCAATCCCTATGAAAATACCAATGACATATTTCACTGATGTTGAGCAAGTATTTCAAAATTTATATGGAACTATTAATGATCCAGAATAGCCTCAGCAATTTTGAGAAAGAGAACAGAGTAAGAGGGATCACAATACCTAATATCAAACTATACTACAAGGCCACTGTAATCAAAACAGTCTGGTACTGGCATAAGAACAGACACATAGATCAATGGAACAGAATAGAGAGCCCAGAATAAACCCCTGTCTCTGTGGTCAATTAATATTTGACAAAGCAGGCAGGAGCATAAAATGGAGTAAAAATAGCCTATTCAACAAATGGCGTTGAGAGATCTGGACAGTTACATGCAAAAAAAAAAAAAAATGAGACTCAACCACCAACTTACACCATACACCAAAATGAACTCAAGATGGATCAAAGACTTAAATATAAGTCGTGAGACCATAAAATTCTTAGAGGAGAACATAAACAGAAAAATTTCAGATATTCCAAGCAGCAATATTTTCATGGACTTGTTCCCTAGAGTAACGATTATGAAGGAAAGAATTAACAAATGAGACTACATCAAAAGAAAAATCTTCTGCACGGCTCTGGCTGCTGTGGCTCAGTAGATTGAGTGCCAGCCTGCAAACCAAAGGGTTTCCAGTTTGATTCCCAGTCAGGGCAACTACCTGGGTTTCAGACCAGTTCCCCAGTGGGGAGTGCACAAGAAGCAACCACATATTGATGTTTCTCTCTCTCTAACCCTCCTTTCTCTTCTGTCTAAAAATAAATAAAAATTTTCTAAAAACTTATGCATAGCTAAATAAGGCATCAGCAAAATAGAAAGGGAACCAACCTTATGGGAAAACATATTTGGCAATGATACCTCCGACAAGGGTTTGATCTCCAAAATCTATAAAGAACTCACAGGACTCCACACCAGGAAGACAAACAATCCAATTAAAAAATGGGCAAAGGACCTGAACTGACACTTCCCCAAGGAGGACATACAGAGGGCCCAGAGACATATGAAAGGATGCTCAGCATCACTAGCCATCAGAGAGATGTAAATTAAAACCACAATGAGATACCTCTTCATACTGTTCAGGATGGCCATCATAAACAAATGAACAAACAACAAGTACTGACAAGGTTGTGGAGAAAAGGGAACCCTAGTGCACTGTTGGTGGGAATGCAGACTAGTGCATCCACAGTGGAAAACTGTATGGAATTTCCTCAAAAAACTAAAAATGGAACTGCCTTTTGATCCAGTGATTCTGCTTTTCAGATTATATCCTAAGAATGCTGAAACAGCAATTCAAAAGAACCCATGCACTCGTATGTTAATAGCAGCATTATTTACAATAGCCAAATGCTGGAAACAGCCTAAGTTCCCATAAGTAAATGAGTGGGTCAAAAAAACTGTGGTACATTTACACCATGGAATACTACACAGCGGAAAGGAAGAAAGAGCTCCTACCATTTGCAATAGCATGGATGGAACTGGAGAGCATTATGCTAAGTGAAATAAGCCAGGTGGTGAAAGATAGATACCATATGATCTCACCTATAAGTGGAACCTAATCAGAAAAAGAAACAAGCAAGTGTAATAGAACCAGAGACATGGAAATAAAGAACAAACTGACAGGGATCAGAGGGACAGAGGGAGGGGGATAATGGGGGAAATAGGGGAACATGTACAAAGGACCCATGGACAAGGACAATGGGTGGTGATTGTCTTTGGCAGCAGGGGATGGAAAGGGTAGGGGAGAGTAACAGGGGGAAACTGGGGGCAACTATAATTGAACAACAATAAAGAAATTAAAATTAAAAAGTTTGACTACATTATTTTGTCCTTGGAAATAGTGTCATGCTTAATAAATTCAGAATGAACAGAAAATTTACATTGTTGGCTTCAGTAAATTGAAAGTTATCACAAGGGTGAATTCTTTCAAGATTATGACTTATTCTTAATGACATATAGATAAAAGATATGTGTGTGCTATATATATTACATATGTATATTCACAATGAGAGAAAAAAGATAGTATGAAGGACAAATAAGATTATTTTTTGAGGTTTCAATTAGATGACTGACCAGTTGACAGACCATGTGCACTTATTTATGTTAGCCTTTATTTCTTAATTTGTTGGAGCAACTGAATTCTGAAATAGCTCAAAGCTGGATGCTTCATTTCTATAAATTACATCTGTTAAAATGTATAAATGCAAGGATGAGTCACTAGCTACAGAATTCCAGCTTTAATCCATTATGTCATTTTTATAAGGAAACAAACTGGTGACCTTCATGTGGTTTTAAGGACAATGAATCTGTGAACTACAGAGTATGAAAGATGAAATCATAACATGAACAATCAAATGAGTTTAATGGTTTGATTTAAAAGGTTTAAAAAGTACATTTTATAGAATGAAGTCTGTTCTGTGATTCTTTTTCTACTGTTCACTTGCATGTGCACCTTGATATATTAGACTGATTGAATACCAAATTCAAACAGTCACATATCTTGTAAGCAAATTTTAAAGTTATCTTTCATTAGATGTGAACTAGATGAAACAGTAACCTGAAGGAAAATGCATAGTCCAAGAAATTTTCAATGTATAGTTTGTTGAGTATTTTCAATTTTCTATTTATTCAACATTTTTTCAGAACTTTTAAACTCTAGTGTTACTGAAATTATTATTGATATTTACCATTTAATCTAGAAAATGTAGAGTAAAATTTCTGAAGTATGAGGTGGTTCAGGGAAGAAATTATGAGTACCTCTTGTACAGAGAAGAAAGGAAAGAAAGTAAACTAGTATTAAGTGCCCAGCATATCCTAGTCAGTGAATTTGACAAAGTACATGAATTATTTATGTAATTTTCAAAACAACCATAATGATTAAGAAATGGAGACATAGAAAAGTTAAATCACATGCCCAAAGTCATAGCTAAACATGGGGTAGAACCAGGAAACAAACCCAATTCTGTCTGACTACAAAGGTTGTGTATGCCTTTTCCATTGCATCTGATTAACAGCCTTTATGTTTTAAAATTATGTCAGACATTCATGTACAAAATATACTCCCGGTATAACATTTACTTAGTCGCTGACAATGTTCTCAAAGAACTAAATAAATGGAAGACAAGTAAGGAGACATCAATCAGTCATATATCAGCTTCTACAAATCAAGAATGTGTGTATTTTCAAATATCTCAGTTTATTTTGAAAGGTTAGGTAATTACTACTTATAGAAATGAAGATGAAAAAGTGTGCAAAATGTCATTTAATAATAAAATCAGCAATGAAATAGGAAAATAAAAGAAATAAATCATAATATTAAAAATACCAGACACAGTTATTTAATTACAGTTCTTTTTGATTAAAAAAATTGAAGTTTTTGAAAATGGTGTTAAAGATTAGATGAGGAATATTGTTATATTTGGACTGCTTACTATTGTTATCTATATACTCTTTAACATAGAGTAAGCAAGTGTTCTAAGGGTAGTCTTGGGAACAGTTAAAAGAGCAGGTTTTAGGGTCTAAGCTTTCTCGTCTTAAAAAAATGAGGATAATAATGTGTGCCTTGCAGGATTGCTCCAAGGATATAATATATAATGTACATGCAAAACCTAACACATGATAAACTGTCAATAAACAATACAAAGGAATCAGACAGATTCACCTCAAGTTCCCCAAAATCATATTCACTAAGGAAAAAAGGCAGTCATAATAACACAAGAAACATTTTCACTATGTATTCCATGAAATTTCATTGTGTGTTTATATCTTCATAACAATAAATGTTTCTATTATAATCTAATTTCATATAATAGTCACGTATCCATATTTTAACAAGCTCAAATCTGAACATGGCATCTGCATTTTAAGCGCAAAGCATATTAATGTCAAAGTTTAAAGCTCTTTCTATAACTTTAAAATCTGTAACTTTGGCAAATACTATTCAGAGCAAAAACCTATAGAGTATTCAGAATGTCACTAGTTTTTAACTCAATTCTAAATTGATTAGCTTTAAAATCTTTTAAATGAGAATTACCAATTGTATATACATTGGTACAATTTAAATAAAAAGAGAGCTGAGAGGAGACATAAGCTTGCATAACAATGTATAGAACCTCCCAGATTAACTGTTAATAAATATGAACTGTGAATAGAGAAGTTGAAATGAAGTATCAAATACAACTTTTGCCCTTAATGAAGATAGTGTAGAGTTTCTTTAGCTTGGCTTATTGGATGCTTAAAGACTTGAAGTTTTCCTCACCAGAGAAATCCCTGGAATGTATAGTTTGGTGTTAAGCTCAATGATTAAAAAGGGGTCATCTCAAACAGAAAAGTTTGCATCATTCTGATTACATATCAACACCGCATATTTGCTGATGTGAGGTAGGACCTGATAGAAACTGACCTTTCAGTATATCATTCAATTAAGAAAAAGATTCCATAATGCTTTAGTCATCTTGTCATATTTGTCATAGTTTTAGTTTTTAACGTGCTGCCTCAGCTTCCACATCATGGCAAAATGCCGGTATATTTTATTCACACATGCACAGCTTTGGATATTGGGATTATTAATTTGATTAAAACCTGACCTTTCATGATTCTTTGATGTATAAATGTTTACACTATTATTTTGTGAAATTAATGTATGCCCCAATATATTTTTAACAATACAGTCACTCTTTTAAAGTTACTTTAAGATCTGATTTTTCAGTTGACATAATGGATTCAACCCAAAAACTTTAACAGTTTTATTGAGATATAATTCACATACTATACAATTTACTCATTTTAAAGCATACAATTCTGTGGTTTTCAGTATAATGACAGAGTTGTACAACCATCACCACAATTTAGAACATTTTCATTATCGTCAAAAGAAACTCTATATACGTTAGCAGTTACTTCCCAGTCCACTAGCTTCTCCCCACCACACCCCCCCCATCCCCCAGTTCTAGGCAAACAGAAATTCTTTCTGTCTCTACAGATTTGCTTACTCTGGGAGCTTGCAAATTTTTAACAGATGTACTTGCTGGGAATGTCAGGTTGTATTATATTAAGAAGAGTTAGCAAATAAAACAAAAGAAAATTTGCAGTTAAATGCAGGCAATAGGGTCTTGATTTAACTAGCTAATTCCTTAATTTTCTCACACTTCTGAATATAATAAAATTTTGTATCTAAGCTTCTATTATCCTTAATTTTGTTACTCAATTTTATCTTAGTACTGCAAAATCAATAAAAACAAAGGCATCCACAAAATACTCTTGTTCAAAATCAATTGATTAGAAAAACCTAAGTTTAAAACTCAGGAAAGTTAAGTTTCTAGCCAATTTCTTTCACTTTTCCAATCCTAGCCAATCAACACTTGCCAAACACAACCATCATGTCCAGAAAGGAGGCAGATACATCAGAAAATTTTTGTGTACCATATGTGCAATTTGCAGTTGGATGCTATAAGAAAGCAGTTGATATGCTTATCACCTGTTTTCTTTTTCCTAAATCTCTAGTATAGAACACACTTCCTTAAATCACACCTACTCAGAGGATTTTTATAAAGTGAAACTGCCTCTCATTCTGATTGGTTTTGCATTATTCTTTTAGTACTGTGTACTGGCATAGCATAACAAATTAATAGTTTTTTTTTAAAGAAAAGATTTATTTTTTATTTTAAGATTTTATTTATTTATTTTTAGTGAGAGGGGAAGGGAGGGAGAAAGAGAGGGAGAGAAACATCAATGTGTGTTTGCCTCTTGCGCGCTTCCTAGTGGGGACCTGGCCTGCAACCCAGGCATGTGCCATGGCTGGGAATTGAACCAGCGACCCTTTGGTTCACAGGCTGGCACTCAAACCACTGAGCCACACCAGCCAGGGCACAAATTAATAGGCTCTTTCAGTTGGCACATATTTCATCTGCTCACATCAAAAAAATGTTTAAAGTACATAAAACCTGAATATAAACCTGGGGTTTTTCTTTTTAAAATATGGTATCTATTATTTAATATCCTCATTAAGACAATCAATCTCATAGTATGTAATAAAATATATAAATAGATCCTATTTATATCCCCAAATACATTTTAACCTTTTTTCTGGAGTATATATATGCTCTATACACACTAGAAAGTAACGTTTTTATTATCTACACCATACTAAATATGAGAATGTGATAGACAATGTGCCATTTTGTATTCAAAAGCTTTTCCCAGTGATTTTGCATTTTGTAATTGTTTCGATAGTTCACCGTATTGCTCTCTTTTACATGACTCAGTAAATTTAAAAGGCAGTATCATATTAGAAAAATACTGAGGTATTAAAGAATTGATGGTAACGAACAGAAAGTTAAGAAATTTAAATTAATAAATTAACAGGATAAGGCAAGAAGATATGTGTGCTTTAATTAATCTAAAAATAAGACCCAGGGAAACAGAGAAAAAAGTTTTAAAATGAAAAGTAGAAGAAATAGAAAGGAAGAACACATGGTATGGTTCAACTTGTATGAACTTCTAGACCTGGAAAAGAGAATCTAGAGTGATAGAAGAATGTGGTTTACTTGGAGTTGGGAGGGGAGCAGGAGGATGGAAATATTTCATATCTTCATTGCCGTGGTGATTACACAGGTGTGTATACCTTCATCAAAACTAATCAAAGTCTTTATTTAAAATACATTTTTTATATGTAAATTATATGTCATTAAGATCCACTTTTATTTTTTAGAAGCCTACATTTTCTTTTTAATGTATTTTTTATTACTATTTATTCCCCTTATACCCTCTTTCACCTCCACCTACCTTGGTGAAGCTATATTTTTTAAAAGTCAAAGTAGGTAGTAACAGGCATGACTGGATTTGAATGTGGACATGCTTTAATGCTGAATGAAAAAATCACCCTTTTTAAATATAGAATATCCATATCATTCCAAAGAAGTATATTAAGCTCTTTTGTAATGCTGGCATTTATTCCTTCTGCTCAGGACTGAGTATTCGCATTTTAATGATGACTTTTAGCCACAATAAGATAGGCATTTCTATGATAGACATTTTACTTTAAATGTCTGTTCTTTTCCATTATTTCAACTGAGGAAAAATATAGCAGTAACTTACCCATTAAATCTTCACAGGGTTCTTGTGACTTTTAAAGCAGGATTTTGAATAGAAACTACTAATTTATAGTATCCTATCTTAGGGCATGCTAATAGCAAAATAAATAATTTTGTAGGAAAAGTTGGATAAAATTTGTCTTGAACAATCATAAAATTACCCTTAATGTCACTTTATAAATCACTTATAAGTAGAATCAGAGGTAATAGGATTGCACATGTAAAATTGAAAAAATATCCTATGCGCTATTTGTATAAGAGAGAATTATATAATGTTTGGATTAATATAGAAAGCCAGGCTGTGGTCAGGGGTATTTTTGTTTTCTATCTGGAGTCACTAACCAGCAAAGAAAAAAAATATCGAAATCATGTCGGAACTTTAAAAATAACAGTTCGATAAGATGGATAGAAACTTGAAATGACAGAATGTTGATAATAAAATATATCTCAGATTTATGAATATATAGCTAAGAAAAAAGACTAGAGAAGGAGAGTATATAATAGATGCAAAAAATGTAAAAAAAATGTGGTATTGAGGGAGGGATGAAGCAAGTGAGGCTAAAGAGAGGGAGACAAATTAAGAAAAGATTCATTTCACCTTGGTATTCCAGGTTTTTTTCAAAAGTAATTAAAATTTTAGAAATGTGCACTAAATTTTAGAAATATTAGAAAATACATTTTCAGTTATGTCTTAAAGAAAAATTTTAAACTATCAGATTGGTTGCTTTTAAGTAAAAGCATAAATGCTTCATTATAAGATATTTCAATCCTTCCCCAATGGCTGGGGGGTGGTGTAATAAATATCGTTCGTGAATAAATTGAAAATCATAGTTCACATTTGTTCTGACTGCAATAGTCACAGCTAACCACTAGGGGGTGGTAGTTCCATTGGCAGCTCTTCTCTGGCCACAGACGTTTTAATCCCTGGAAGGGTACTTGTACAAGTTAGATAAAATTAAGTCGGAACTACAGCAGGTAGGATGGGTCATTACTGTATATTGAAATAGTTTAACGCATTACTGTAATTCTATGTATAAGTCGTATTCTACAGACGAATAACTTGACCACCAGCTTCTTCAACAAACTTGGGTTTCATTGCTCAAAGATAGCTATTAATTTTATACCTCATCTTCTTCTTGAAACATGCTAGGTAGAACCAGATTTATGTCTGTTCTCATGAAGAAATTATTTTTCTTTACTCTAGGACCCCTACCATTTCATTAAAATAGAGGTTTAATGTGGTTATATGTTTTCACATACTTATTTCAATAAATCTTCAAATTATTTGGAGCTGTAAGAAAAACATGAAAATGCTAGTTCAAATTTATAACATTAAATGTATTTTCTGACATTTAAAGTGGTAAAACTTTTACTCAAGTTGTTATTCACTAATTTGAAGCCAGAACTAATTTTTATTTGTTCTCACAAGGAATAAAATATATAACCATTTGTTGTTAGAATTCATTGAAGGAGTAGCCACATTAAATTATTTAAATTGTGGCTTTAGTATTTATCACACAAGTATTGTACTTTCTACTATGCTTCAAATTATGGTAATTTACAATGGTAACTTTATGAGCTAATAAACTATTTTAGTATCTTCAAACAATTTGATAATTGATATTTCCTATATGTTTTTCATAACTCTAATGGATATTAATCGCTTCACTTTACTTACTTGGATTAATGGAAGAATTAGCTTCTTAGGGGAGGAAAAACTTTTCCTCTGCCCTCTTGGGTTCTGTAACTGGGTCCTGCAAATTAAACTGACAAAAGAGACTGACAGGCAATAAAGGTTTGTTTCATATGTATTTGGGAGCCAAAAAAGAAAGGAGATGGCTTGTTTAGTTGTTCAACTTAAAGGCTTATATACATACCTACCTTAGTGGTGGGGGGAAGTGAGGAAGGTTTTCCATAGGAAAAACAAATAGGTTTCTTTAGAAAAGAAAAATGGGTTTTTAAAAGAACAAACACGATATAAGATTTGTCTATACAGGTATGAATGGTCTTTCTGTCTCCTTCAGAGCCATAGAACTCCACTGGATGGAAGATTTATGGTAGCTTCATTTTCCAGAAGCTACTGCTCTTAGTCATATAAGGGAAGCTCCAAGGAGGTTTTTTTCTGCATCTGTTGAATCTCAAAATGACTTCAACTTAAAATAGTTTTTATACAAACTGTGGGGTTCTGAGTGGGTTCCCACAGCTTTATATTTTAAGAAAATATCTGTATTTAAAACTTTTTGGCCATGTTTTACATGCTTTGGGATAAATATGCTTAAAACATGTTGAATATTAACTTGGTTACACCAAATTTATTTATCCTACTGCAAAAATGCTGCTGGCTAATATATTTTGTTTTCACATTCCAAAGTGTATAAAGTCAACTGATACTGTTAAAATAATTGATAGCGAAATGGTAATTTTTCAGATGTTATTTCCTCTCCTTCCAGCTTCTAATATCTTTTTACTACCTATTGGTAAATACCATTTAACTACTTCTTGTCTGTAATTATTTTATGTGAAATAATGTTTTATCCTAATACTTGATTTAGATTTTTAGTGATTCATTTATAATACTTAACTGATATTTAATTTCCTCTTTAATAGAAGGACTGACATAAATCAGACTGTCTTTGTTCTGGCACTTTTGGATATCAGCTTCATTAATTTTCACTTATGTATGTTATATAAATTGTTATCCTAAATAACACCTTACTTATAGAGTTCTTATTGCATTTTTTAAATGTTTGCTTTTAGGGTTACCAACCAATTGATATCCACGAGCATCTGTAGGCCAACCATCGCCGTCCCTCAAAAATAATTGTAAGTATGCCCATAAACATGCCCCCAAGACTTTTATTTTGCTATAATATTAAACCATTATATTTAAGGTATTTCTATTATTTTGCTAATGTACACCTACTTTTGAACTAATAAAATGTTTGCCATTAATGACTTACCATATCTGAAGAACATTATTTTAATGCAACCTCAAAAAGTCTAAGCCTATTTTATTACCAAATAATGTGTTAAACAGACACCTTTGCCAAAGTGTTTAGCTACTCCCCTAACTTTATATGAAATAAATATAAAATAAGAGCATAAATCAATTAAATTAATAAAGACAAAATATGAATGTTCAGCTTTCTCCTTCAGAAACACTCATACCCAAGATTGGGACATAAGAAATCCAGCTATTGTTTTCATATTATAAATTTTAGAAAGCAAAACTCTTAAAAATATTCTGTATGCATGGACCTAAAAATCTCAGAAGGAATAGGAGGGGAGACTTTGAACATTATTTCTTAAAAAGGAGGTACCAGGTTATAAGTGCTGGAAATACTGATCAAGAGAATGACAACTTGGCATTCTATAGGCTTTCTGAACATGATATTACAAGTTAGGCGAGATGAGTCAAAATTAGATCCCAGACTGCACAGGGAATTCTTAATTAAATTTCCCATTGTTCTTAAAGTCATATACATATATTTAATACTACAAAATATTTTTGAAGTGATAGTGTAACTGAGCAATCCAGGGCTCAGTCACGTGGTGCCTTGACACGTGACCCAACAATTATTGTTGAAGGAAATAGGTTTTTATTAACAGGGTTCCAACTTCAGCGGTTGCTGAGAGCACACCTGCTCAGAGCCCTGTTCTCCCATGAGACCCAGAACTTCCCTTGCTCCCCACCAGGCTATAACCCAAAACCATACCCAGAAGTTCCCCATCTCCTTATTTGTTCTTAAGCCAGCTGTGCAAACAGGCCTCCATCCCTTCTGTAATGTGCACTTGTGGGTTTCACCGTCGCCATCCTCTCACAGCAGCTCTCTCCTTCAGGATCTGGGGTACGCCATTCTCAGCCTCCATGCAATGGTTCAGGAAACCATGTGCCGTGTTACACTGGATCATAGAGGAGTCCAGGGAGGCACTATCCCAAGAGAATGGCTTCTCCGTATGTCCTTCAGAGAAGCAGAAGTGTGCATTCTCAGTCACAGTTCAGTTTGTGCTTGGTTAGGCAGGTCCCCGCACAGCTCCGACAGCTCTTTCCTTAGACCCTTTCTTCCCTCATGTCTTCTTCCTCTGCTCTTGCAGCCCGCATGGCTTCTACCCTACTACAAACCACATGTACTTCTTCCTTCCTACACCGAACCACATAGCAGAATCCCTCCCCTTCTCTTTCAGCCTACCCTCATTTAAATGCTCGGTCCGGAACTTCCTATGTGACCTCATATCCTGCCCTTCCTATGATGTGCTACTCCTGCCAGTTCCCCAATATCTTTTACCTTCTTTCAGCTGCCATCTTTAATCAGAGCAATAGATCCTCGTGACATATGGGCATCCGCCTCCCCTGGCTATGTCACGAGTCACTATATGCTCTAAAGTCATACACCTTTTACCTGGGGCAGCAGCACAGCTATCAACTTGCCATTGTTATGCAAAGTATCTTAAACACTGTATCATCCACTCCCCCTTCCCCTAGTGGATGTTTGTAGGGCCATTGTGGGGAACATGCTCTGCTATTTTCAGGGACTTCTGCTTTGCACCCCATTATAGTAGTGCTGGGAAAAGAACTGGTAAGATCATAGAATTTAACTCACTTTGACAGTAAAATTTTAACAGGCCCTTGTAGTATAAAATTAATATATACTCATTAAACAAAAGATTCAATAATGCAAAAATAAAGGGGAAAGAGTGGAAGTCTATCAAAATCGGCGAGAAATTAACAATGGATTAGACTTGGGAATGTCTGCTTACACATTATTGATGATCAAAAAATGAAGAAAAACAGAGTGATTTCTCACCAAGACAGCTGCATCAAAATGGCTGCATTTAAAAATACCCATAGTCAGGATTACCAACATCACACTGTCCTGCTTTGTTTTTTAATGATTCTCCAATTAAGATAATAAACAAAGGTTATACTTCCTTTGTTTAATATGTATTGAAAAAGTTCTTGATGCTACAGGTAGCTTCTCATAGAGGAAAAAATGAAATTCAAAAAGTGTAAAATGTAAAGTTTTAAAGAGCTCCAGCTGCTGTTCTAAGAATTCACAGGAAGTCATTCATTATAAGTCTGTAAAGATCCAAGTTTCCTGCAGATGTTTTCATTGCATTGGTGAAATAGGTTAATATGAGCATGGAGGTAAGTTTACACTCTCAATCTTCAAACTATATTCATACAAGGCCATTTCACTTACAGAGATGGCATCGTAAGCCCTGCCTGGTGGTAAAAAACCAAGGTCAGCTTTAAGTAGAATGTGAAAACTAATCTCATCTTTAGTATCTTCTTTTCAGCACTATCTATCCTTACCATACTGTCTCCATGATGATTGTTCCTTGCTCTTCTCCCAGGCTTGTGCACCCCTCTTTGTATACACCTGTTGACACTTTGCTCTTATCCACCTGCTAATTGGAAATTTGATACACAAATTCATCCTAAGGTGAATTTGTATATCCAATTTGTGTACCTAACAAGTCCTACTCTATCCAGAGAGACATTTTAACATTGAAAATGTGACTCCAGCAATTGAATTCCCTGATGGGCCAAAAGAAAAAAATGTGCCCCAAATCTCACCACATAGGTATGTAAGGTTGCTTCCTTTTTCACTCCTCCACAAGGCTGGTTACGCCAACGCATTTTTAGTGACATGAAAAATATACGTACAGCTTATACTTAATATAAAATGTTAGAAACTGGTTATTTATGGTAAATAATTGATAATGTCATTAAATGTGTTAATTTTCACTATATAGAAAAGAGTGTCAAGAGCTTTTTTATAACGGGTATGCATCTGCAAACTGAAATTCTTCAATTGTTTGAAATGTGGATCCCTGGTGATTTCTGTGTCTATTCTCAGCTATGTAAGATTCAATTGATCATAAAAAATAAAAGTCAGTTGACCAGATTTGCTCTTAACTATCATTTGAGCTTAGTAATGTCTTCCCTTAAGCCCTACTTATGTTACCTATGCTACTGTGAGATATTATAAATATATGTGTGAAATATATATATATGATATCCCTACTGTCAAAGTAATAACTTCGGTAATGCATTCAATGTCTCCTGTGAAAAATGATCAGTTGGACAACTGTATTCCTCCTGAGCTGGATAAGGTTTGTAATATCAGTAAGTATTAAAGGTAAACAATATCTTTTTCTGTAAAATCCTATTTAAAATTTCTTCACAGGGAGGGCTAATGTAATGAAAGAATGTTGTACATATATCAGCTTTACAATGTCATGGCAGGATTTATACTTGTCACTCTCTTGAGACCTACGTTAAAAATTTAAAAGAATTTTATCTTTTTTCTTTCTATTTTATTTATGTGTCTTCGTGTTGCTACAAATAAATACAACTTCACTTAACAGAATTTTGTTTCAATATAAGTTATCTGATATATAACTGAGTATTATTGCAGAGTTCAAGTTCCTAAATTAGTT